>VMDO01005702.1:0-108626 GCA_007922755.1 Pedetes capensis | reverse complement strand
AGCAAAAGAAACAATTAACAGAATCAAGGAAACTGCCACAGAATGGGAAAAAATCTTCGCATTTTATACATCTGACAAAGGTCTAATTACTAGAATTTATAAAGAACTCAAGAAAAAAAAACCCAAAAACCAAACAACCCAATACACAAATGGGCAAAGGAACTCAGTAGACAGTTCTCAAATGAAGAGGTCCATAAAGCCATGAAACACATGAAAAAGTGCTCAATATCCCTAGCCATTAGGGAAATGCAAATGAAAACAACACTGAGATTTCACCTTACACCAGTAAGAATGGCCAAGATCAATAAAACAAACCACAAATGCAAGGTTGTGGGGAAAAAGGAACACTTTTACCTTGTTGGTGGAGCTGTAAATTGGTGCAACCACTATGGAAATCAATATGGAGGTATCTCAAAAAAGTAAAAATAGATCTACCATATGACCCAGCTATAACACTATTGGGAATTTACCCAAAGGGAGATGGGTCATCATACCACAGAAACACCTGCATCTCCATGTTCAATGCAGCGCTTTTCACAATAGCAAAGATATGGAATCAACCAAAGTGCCCTTCAACAGAAGAATGGACAAAAAAACTATGGTATATATACACAATGGAATACTATTCAGCAATCAAGGAAAATGAAATAGGGTCATTCGCAGCAAAATGGATGGAATTAGAGAAAATTATTTTGAGTGAACGAACACGAGCTCAGAAAGAGAAACAACACATGTTCTCACTCATATGAGAGAGCTGACTCAAAGTTACAAGAAGGAAAAATCCTACTCAAAGGTCAGATCACATTAAAAGGGGGGGAGGGGAGATAAGAATGAGGTCAATATAAATAGACTAGAAATCGCATGTAATTGTTCTAACAAGATAAAAACAAAGACCACTACAGGAAAAGTTTCTATCTTAAACAGAAATGGAACCCAAGGACATATAGAAAAATACTACATAGTAAAAGATAGAGAAGACTTGGATGGGAAACTTAGATGGGAGGGGAGGAGGGGGGGAAACATAGGGGAGGGTAAGGGGTAACCTATATGAATAATGGTTATCAAATTGCATATATGAAAATTGACACAATGAAAAGTATGTCAAAATGAATCACATTATGATGTACATTAAAAATTTCTAATAGAAAAAAATTGTGCTTGGTGTGTGGCTCATCATCCTCTCAGTACCACAAAAAATAAAATAAAATAAAATAACATGTATTTATATATAGAATGAAACTGAAGTAATAACTGTCTTGTTTTCTTTGCATTTCTATGTTTTCCAGTTCTACCATGAAATATGGCTTGCATGTTCAGAAAATAGTATAGGCCATTATGCTTTTAACAAAGTGTTTTTATTTCATTTTGGTTTTTAATACTATAAAGCTGTTTATAGGGCTCATTTAGTCACCTGAAGGAAAATAACCATTTTTTGTGTGGTTATTTTAACTGTTTATACTTTCCCTTTGATACAGGTTGGCCCAAGAGAGAGAAGAAGCAAAAGCAAAGGCAGAAAAATTAACAACAGACAAGATCAGCTTGTTGGAAAAGATGGGAGGAATGGATTTCCATAAAAAAGCTGTGCCAGGAACAGAAGTACCAGGACACAAAGTGAGTCTCCTCCTGTAGCCTGAGCCAACCCAGGAACTGATACCACATTACTATGGGTCTCATGTCTAACGCCAGTTGCTTTTTTTCCTTGCTCTGAAGGAGTTAACATAGATTGTGTTCATGATTTTCAGAGTGCATTTCCAATTCTTAGGTAACCATAATTTTCCACCATTTTATATTTTATTGATTGATGGTTTTTTTCGGTACTTGGGAGTTGAACCCAGGGCCTCGCACACACTTTGCAAGTGTTCTACCACAGCGCTGCACTCCCAGCCCACTTTTTATCTTTTACCTTAGATGAAGGTCTAGCTAAGTTACTCAGGCTGCCTTTGACCTTGGACTTGTGATCCTCTGGCCTCTGGCACCTAAGTTGCTGGGATTACAGGCATGCACCACTGCACCTGGCATCCCCACTATTTTATATATACAGAAAACAAAACGGCAGCTGATGGCCATCTCTCAAGGGTGGTGAGAGAGATAAGCAGGTCCTAAATTTGACTTTTTAATGGCTGTTGGTTTTTTTTATGTAATATCCTCCATGATATATTTGGAATCGATAGTTGCTCCAAACTTCCATTTATTTTTTTCTTTCCTCTCCCACATTTTTTCTCTAAGAGCTCTTGATTCATTGTCAGAAAATTAAACCCAACCATAATAATGGCCCACTATGAGTTCAGCTTTTTATATTTATGTATTATTTTGCTTCCATTTGTGACATATATTGTTAATACATCCTTTTTTTTTTTCTTTTAGAATTGGGTTGTGAGTAAATTTGGAAGAGTCTTACCTGTTCTTCATCTTAAAAGTCAACATAAACATAAAATATCCTTTGTAATTAGCCTCTCAGAGTAATTATTTAGCACATTGATGGGCACTTGGAAAATACCTTATAATCTCATTGCCTCAGTAAGTAAATTTTTAGTTGTTGAATAGTTTATATGTTCCTTTCTGGGCAAGGTATAATCTACTTATCTACATGTATAAAATGAATTGAGAATAATGAGGGAATGTCATGCAGTTTTATATAATTAAATAATTTGGATGATGAGTGCTGAAGAAGTAGTTTCATTTGTTGTTTTATGCATCTTACCGCATATGGATTCACAGCCATTGCTAAAGGAACTATAGAAAGGTGAAAGAACAGGGGCCCATTGTTAATACAGACGTTAGAAGAATTGAGGTGGATTTTGAAATAATAGAAAAATGATGGGATAAAGTAGTCCTAAGAGGAGGAAAGAGTAGATAAAAATATGCAGACAGGCAGGGGAATGGTAGGGTCTACATATCCTGCAGCCCATCTAGGCCATTGATAGAAACTGGGTATGTCAACAGTAAGGAGAAGCATAACCTCCAAATAGTATGGAGCCCAGGCTGAGCAAATTCTAATGCCCGTTCAGTAAAGTCAGATTCTGAGATCTTGAAAAGCTAATGTCATGGGCTTCTGTACAAGTGGTGTATATGTATTATCAGAAGATTTGCTGTAATATTTATATACAGTAGTTTCTGCCAACTGATAGTTTTAACTCTGGAAATGTCATAGAAACCTCAATTTCATAGATTGTGAAAGGTCATTTTGTTTGAAGGGAAACTGAGGGTAAGACAAAGTAAATGACTTCCTCAAGATTAAACGGTATTTTTGTTTTACCAGATGATAGGTTTCCCTAACACCTACTGCTTTTGCTTTGTTCCTTGACACTGGGTAACATTATAAAGTATGATCCATCAAAATACTGCCACAACCTAAAGAAGATAGGGGATGATTTTACAAATCCTGTTCCTGTAACTAGCCTCACTTGGGAATTGGAAGGAGGCAATGACCCTATGAGTAAGAAACGTCGAGGCGAGTTCTCTGACTTTCATGGTCCTTCCAAGAAGATCATAAAAGTGCAGGAGGGCAAGGGTTCCACTGGATCCAAAGGTGGTTCTATGAGTTCAAGGACTAGTTGGATAATGGAGAAAAACACATCAGCACAGCAACAGGCTGCACAAAAGACACCTTGTGTTTTCATTACTCCTAAAACAGCCCCTGAACCCACCTGTGGTACTCAGAAACCTAAAAATGTACATTTTCAAACTTCTGGGTTGGGAACTGCTTGGAAGAAAAATAGAATGTCTGATGATGATATTGACTCTGAAGATGAATTAAGAATGATGATTGCAGATGAGGAAAACTTACAGAGAACTCTCTGTTCCTCAATAAATGAATCTGAAAATGATCCTTTTGAAGTTGTAAGGGGTGATTTCAAATCAGATGTTCACAAGCTTCATTCTTTAACAAATTTAGGGATCAATAATGTCTCCTGCCATGTAAGCGATAGCACTATGGGAAAAGACTGTGACTATGACTCAGGAGATACAGATGAAATCATTGCAATGAAAAGAAACACTAGTAAGGTCAAAAACAATGCAGAATTTTCAAAAGCAGAAAAATCTGTGCACAAGAAAACTTTCAAAAAGCCAGAGCTTTCCAATCATTGTATTAAAGTACAAAAAAGAAAAAACAACAAAGAGTCAGCTCTCAGACATGGAGTGAAGCCTCTGACTTCCAAATCTCTGTCCAGCTCCGGCAACAGTGATGATGAAGAGTCTGAAGGAGATGAGGAGTATGAAGCCATGATGACAAACTGTCCCCGTGTGAGTCTAACTTTGGCTGACTTGGAACAATTGGCTGGCAGTGATCAGGAGATGCCAGAAAAAGATACTGAGAGTGATGGCCCAGAAACCGCAAACTACTGCAAGTCTGACAGAGCCTCAAAGAACCCCAACACTACCCGTGGCCTCTCCAGAGGCCGACAGTGCATCTGTCCTGAGGAGATTGTGGCTTCACTTTTAGAGGATGAGAACACTTATGGTAAACAGAAACCAAAAGAAAACAACCTAAAGCCAAAATTCCAGGCATTCAAGGGAGTAGGCTGTCTCTATGGAAAAGAATCAGTGACAAAAACCTTGACAGAGAGTGTTGCATCTAATAATATTGATAAAGATCAGAGTACCTTGAAACATGAAGATCCCAAAATTATTTCCATGGAAAATGGATCCCCATGTATTAATGGCTCATCGGGTAAACTGACTCTGTGCCAACCTGCAAAGAAGGTGAACAGCCCCAACCACATTCAGCCTCAGAAAAGACAGTTGACTTTTGACAACCAGGATCATAACATAGCGTCCTTTAGCAGTTTAGAAAAGGGAAGTAACAATCCATTAAAAGGTAAGAAACCCTTAATTTTTAGTGCAAAGACTCACAAGATAAGCTTTGAAAAAAATACTTGCCATAGTACCAAAAATACAAATGAAGCCTCAGAGGAAGAGGAACAGGAGTCAATCAGCCTCACATCTCATAAGGTACAACTGAAGGTCTCTCCGGGGAAAGACACCCAGACAAGCACAGCTGATGTCTCACTTTCTATTATTAGTAGCTCATCAGATGTGAATGCCAAGGATAAGCATGCTGAAGACAATCAGAAACGTCTGGCAGCCTTGGAGGCAAGGCAGAAAGCCAAAGAACTACAAAAGAAGCTGGTGCACAATGCGCTGGCAAATTTGGTGAGTGTTAACAATAACCCTTCAAAAACTCTAGCTTTTCCTCCACATGAAGGTGGATGTGTCTCCTTAAAGCTCATTATCTTCTTAGCATTCCCTAGTTGTTTTATGTCCTTGAGTTAGAAGCTTTTATTACTCTAAATATTTAGTGTATCCTACAGGAAGTAAAGGGCTGGGATTTAGCTCAGTTGGTAGAGCACTGTGCTGCAGTCTCTGAGGTCCTGAGTTCAATTCCCAGCACCACAAAAATGGGAGCCTGGCAATCCACTCTCAAGGCAATCCCAAAACAGTCAGCCATTGAAAACCCTATGAGGGTCACTATGAGTCGGATACCGACTCAACGGCACCTAACAACAACAACAACAGGAAGTAAGGGCTGGAATTTAGCTCAGTTGGTAGAGTGCTGCACCACAGTCTCTGAGTTCCCAAGTTCAATTCCCAGCACCCCAAAAATGGGAGAAGGACCTGGCAATCCACTCCCAAGGCAATCCCGAAACAGTCAGCCATTGAAAACCCTATGAGGGTCGCTATGAGTCGGATACCGACTCCATGGCACCTAACAAAAACAACAACAACAACAGGAAGTAAAATTAAACTCTGATATTTACTGAAATCCTTTTAAGTTTATCTAAAATTTTCTTTATCATTTTATCTAGAAAGTATAACTGATATAGTGATTCTAGAGCAATTTATATCTTGCCAGCTCTTGCTAGGATTTACTGTAATAAGCCTTTGTTCATTTTTCCACCAGTTAAGTCCACCTTTAAGTGCTAGATTTTCAGAATGAGGGTAATGATCCTAACTCTCTTGCAGTTATTGGCTCATGATATGGCAGGCAGATAGTCATAGTTCAGTGTGATGGGGCACCAAGCCAGCCAGGAGGCTTCCTCAGTCTGAGCTGAATAATGTGAAGGGGTAAGTGGGACTTAGAGATGAAAGAGCAGCAAGAGAGAAGAAAAATGTTACAGGAAAAGGGAGCGTTGTGTACAAAAGTAAATATTCAGTGAGACACAGACTTATAGAATGAGAGTTTGCAATAAATGAGGCTAGAGTGATAAGTAGAGGTGAGTTGTATAGAGGCCCCAGAGGTTGAACTTCATTCTTAATGCTGTGAAAATACACTAAAGAATTTTAATCAAGCCTGTGAAGTTTAGTTATATGCATTTTGAACTTGAGTTGACATGCTACAATTCACAGGCCATCCAGATCATGGCCCATTTATGTACGGCCTTCCAGCTAAGTGTGTTTTGTTTTGTTTTTTTAATTTATTTTTAAATTTCGAGACAGGGTCTTTGCTATGTTGTGCAGGCTGCTTCTGGACTCAAATTTGTTATCCTCCTGCCTCAGCCTCCCAACTCACTGGAATTACAGACATGAGCTACAGGACCTGTCATATGGTTTTTTAATACAGGACAAAGACCATATGTGGCCTGCCGAGTCTAAAACATGTGGTCTCTCTTTACCTATCAAGTTTCTCATTCGCTATTTGGGAGATAGCCCTCAGGCCATGATGAAAGCAACAGATTTAATGGAACCAGTCAGATCTAGAACCAAGGAGAGCCTTTTGAAGTCGAGGGCCAGAACCAAGTTAGCGCTGGTGCAAATAGATTTAAAGACACCACGAAGATCAAATTGATAGGACTTGGTGGTCACTGGATATGGAGAGAAAAAAGAGTGCAGTCTGTCTCGGGAAAATAGCAGGTGATAATGGCACTCCCCAGGGAAGGAATGGACCGGAAGGAGATGTGACAGGGGAAACAGTGGTGGGTTTGGACTTGTTCTTTGTGAGATTGAGTTGTCTTAAAATGTGATGCTTTTGATGGCCTCTCTAGGATGGTCGCCCAGAGGACAAACCAACACACATCATCTTTGGCTCTGACAGTGAAAATGAAGCAGAGGAGACATCCACTCAGGAGCAAGGCCCTCTAGGAGGGGAACTGGTGAAAGTAAGACATTCCACATATCCTGTGGACATTTGTCTACTTTGTAGATCAATTTTTTTTTTGGTGGGGGTGGGGGAGGGAAGGGGGGTGATGGTGTTTTTCAGGCCATCTTGCTATGCAGCCCAGGCTGGGCTTGAACTCACAATCCTCCTGCAGTAGTCTTTGCAAGTGCCAAAATTACAAACATGGGCCACCATACCCAGTTAAACATCTATATCTGTCTGTTGCATACCAAAACTTGCCCACAACTGCTAGTTCAACATAAAATCCTGGGAACTGCAACGAGAACTGAGCCTCCCCAGGCCACCACACACTGAGATGGATGATAGGGGCCTTGGAGATTTTCTCCCACATGAACCTGTGTTCTCCAAATCATCTGTAAAGTCAAGTCAATATTATTGAAAGGCTGCAGGGAGTATAATTTCATGTCATAATTGTCCCTTAAATCCAGGTGGCATTGGGGAGGATCTGGATTACTGATGCAAGAGGCCAATTCCAGTGTCCCTGACTCCCTGAACCAGAGATTTCCCCCTGACCCGCCATCCACTTGTTTGTGGTAGCTGCATCTGCATTGTTGGTGTCTAGATGTGGGGAGAAGATTCTGTTATGAAGGAAATGCTGATTGCCTCAGTTAATAAATGTTTCTGTTTCTATTTATATCACAGGAGTCTGTGGGTAAATCCTCTGGGAAACTGTTTGACAGCAGTGATGATGAGCCATCTGACTCGGAGGACGACAATGACAGGTTCCAAATTAAACCTCAGTTTGAGGGCAGAGCTGGACAGAAGGTTAGTGAAGACCAAAAATAGAAAAATTTTCACCACATCTTATTTTTCAAGGTAGTCCTTAAATGGAGGTAAATGCAGAAAGGCCTTGACCCACATGCCAGTGTTGTGTATTTATTTTGGGAGTGAATCCTCTGTGGTCTCTGATTGGTTCATAGGCAAGTGAGATTATGCAAATGTTAATGATGTGAATTTTAGGGTGTGGAGAGGTACACTTGGAGACGCTTCTTCAGAAATAGTTTCTTGAGTATGTGACTATCAATTTGTATGCTTTCTGTCTGTGTAGCTTATGAAGTTACAGTCGCACTTTGGCAGTGATGAAAGATTCCGTATGGACTCTCGATTTCTAGAGAGTGACAGTGAAGAGGAACAAGAAGGTAAATGCCTATTGTCCAAACAGTCCTGCTGGGAACATGAGCTCCTTTGTTTAACACATAAAGAAAATCTGCACCCCTAAGACATTTAACTGAAGAGTTTATAGTGAAACATACTATTTCTTAAGTTTCTTTGTACATTCTTATTTAGTAAAATTTATTCCTTGAGGCTACCAAATAGACAGAAATAGGTAGCATCTACTGAAGGTACATTTCCCGTCAGTAGCATGAGAGAGGAAGGTGAGGTCCCTATCTGGCAACCCACATCAGTAATACAGCAGGTTCTTGTTGAGGCCACGGGAGATAGTTAAGTCACATTTGGCTTTCGAATATGAAGAGAGTTTATCTTCCTCTGGAGTGTGTGTGATGGGTGTGATTTTTTAAAAGCAATGGATCATTGGAGTCCTCCTTACTTGGACCTATCTAATGTAATGATACTATCAGGAGCTTCCTAATTGTACTTCCTATGGCATTTTTGGCAGCAGTGGTTCTACACATTATCTACAAGACCTTACTTCCTACGTGTGCCTTGAGTGAGGCCCCCCTCCATTCTCTCTTCCAATCTCAGAACCTTTTCCTAATTTTGTATTTGTCTCCTTTATCTTCACCATTCATCCTTCCTATCACCTACTTTTCATGGATACAATATCTCTCATTTTGAGCCTCTCAATTCTTTTCTGTTTTTTTTCTTGTGATGGTAGTATTTGAACATAGGGCCTCATACATGCTAGGCAAGCACTCTACCACTGAGCTACATCTTCCTTTCACTTCTTATTATCATCAGTATTGTATATTTCAGGAAACCAAGGTTCAAAGAGGATTACAAGTCTCTCTAGGGTCCACACCAACTTCTGCTTCTAAACTGACACTTTATGTCACATCTACACAAAATCCCACATTGAAAACTCAGAAATGAAAGGAACCTTGAGAGTAGCCTCACTTAATAAATGTTTCTGTTTTCATCTTTGTAACAGCAGTTTGTGGGTAAAGCATGTGAAATCACACAGAGATTACTTTATTAAGTCTTGCCACTTTTGTTTCAAAGCTGTAAATAACTTCCCTATGTCAAGTGGCACCCTCCCCAGTGGGCCTATAGCCCTTGTCACTGTTGACCATCAGTTCTTGAAATGTACCCTTCCTTTTGCTGCCATTCAAGCATATTTTCTTGGAATTCTTTGCAACTCTTGCTTCCTAATTTATCCTTTGCTCCAGATTTAGTTTCTCCCGAGATTCCATAAGAACTTGTGGCTTTAGACTCCACTTCTTGTACGTGGATATTTCCCAAATTTGGTTCTTCTTTGCTCCCAGCTGTTCTCAATGCCTGCTATATGTTTGCCACAGGCTTTCCTGAGTTCATGTTAAAACTCAGCACATCCACGACTGAATTTCTTTCTCTCCTTTTTAAACCAGGTCCTCCCGACCCTTCCTTCTGGGTGGATGGCACTTTCCATCCTTAGGGCAATAAGACATCTGAACTCCATCTTGCTCTTTTACTTCCCAACTTTAGAAGCACAATTTTTTGTGTATCCTGTGGATAAGCAGCACAGCCAACCTACGTTACCTTGAGCCTTTCTCCCCTGTTGATTACTATTTGGTTAATATCAAAGTTGCTATATTGAGAACTTAAAAATTGTTCCATATTAGAAGTTTCATTATGTTTCAACAGAATATAATGTAAAACCCTTAGTGCTTTCTTACTTGAGTGCACGTGTTTGTTTTGTTTCCTACATATTCTCTTCCCACTTCTGGAGATCCACTTTTCTTTCCCACCTCATGTCCCAAAAGGTTTAGAAAGCATTCCTTGATCCAGTTGAACACAATCCCTACCTCCTTTACCCTTAGAAACTTTTTGGGTTTCTCTGTAGAGAGCTTAAACCAGCATTTTATTCTAGTTTCTGTTAGTTTGTTGCTTATTTCTTGTAGTAATTTGAAAGAGTCTTAAAGTCTTAGGCTTCTTTTGTATTTGTATTGTCTAAACTAGCTGTTAAGCTTTGCTGCTATTTCTAGTAGTCATTTTCTAGTAGCTGGAAGTAGCAGCTTACAGAGTTCCATGATGCCTTGTATATGTAGGGCATGGGGCTTTCTTCCTGCAATACTTTTCACTGAATCAAAGACTGAAGGACCCATTCTCCAATATCTCACATTGTTGTTGTTGTTGGGTGCCGTCGAGTCGGTATCCAACTCATAGCGACCCTCATAGTGTTTTCAATGGCAACTGTATAGGGATTGCCTTGGGAGTGGATTGCCAGGCCCTTCTCCCATTTTTGCAGTGCTGGGAATTGAACTCGGGACCTCACAGACTGCAGAGCAGCGCTCTATATCTCACATTAGCAATCAGTAAAAATTACCATCTTTCACTATTCTTAACCATTTTTAAGTTTTCATGTAACGTAGATTACATTTTTAGAATGTTAAAAAAACTCAGAGTCCCTAATCACTTTGGTCTTATAATTAGTATTTTGCTGTGTTACATTTTTAGAATTCCTATTGAGGCCATTAAATCCAAATTTTGTTTTTACAATCACAAATAAAAATGGCATGTTTTGTTTGTTAGTCATGTGATTTCTGGGTTTGCTGTGGTAGGAGGGTTTTGTTGATGGGAGATTAGGAAAATGAGGTCAAACTTCTATCCTGATATGATTTAGACATGTTTAGGTACTTACCATATTTCATGATTGAGATTTCTCAAGCTGTTTATCAAGAGATTACTAATTACCCTTTTTCTTCAAAGAGATAAATGAAAAGAAAACTGCAGAGGAAGAAGAGCTTGCTGCAGAAAAAAAAAAATCCCTGAATGTTGTGCAAAGTGTTTTGCACATCAACTTAAACAACCCTACAAGCAAAGGATCAGTAGCTACTAAGAAATTTAAGTAAGTTTTGTGTTTTGTCCCATTCTACTCTACTTTCCTTTGCCATAAATGCCTTCTTGAATTTATTTTAAAACTAGGTCATTTTTGTTTATTTGTTTTATTTGGCTTTGTTTTGTTTTTGTGGTGCTAGGGATTGACCCCAAGGCCTTTCACATGCTAGACAAGTGCTCTGCCACTGAACTACACCCTCAGCCTAGCTGGGTCATTTTTAATTTCCTGGAGAGAGAAGTTGGCAACATTGAACAGACTTAAAAATATCCTTACTTTTGACCAAGTGATTGACATCAAGAAACCAATCTTAAGTCACTTCTGTATTTATGTATACAGATTGCTAGCAACATTGCTTCCATTAGATAAACACTTGAATACAAGCTTCAGTATTAACTGTAAAGTTATTAAGCTATTTAAATACAACTATTATGTTGTTAAGTGCCATTGAGTCAGGTCCGACTCATAGCGACCCTGTGTACAGCAAAACGAAACACTCTCCAATTCTGTGCCAGGCACATGATCTTATTTATGTTTAAGCCCACTGTTGCAGATACTGTGTCAATCCATCTAGTGGAGGCTTTGCCTTTTTTTCGTTGACCTGCCACTTTCCCAAACATGATGTCCTTCTCCAGGGATTGGTCCCTCCTGATTACATGTCCAAAATATATCAGATGCAGTCTAGCCATCCTTGCTTCCAAGGAGCACACTGGTTGCACTTCTTCTAGGACAGACCCATTGTTTCTTTTGGCAGTCCATGGTATATTCAATAATCATCTCCAGCACCATAATTCAAAACCATCAATTCTTCTCCTATCTCCCTTGTTCAGTGTCCAGCTTTCACAATCAAATGATGCTACTGAAAATACCATGGCATGAGTCAGGCAATCTTTGTCTTCAATTTGACATCTTTACTTTTCAGTACTTTAAAGAGATCTTTTGCTACAGCTTTTCTTTTTTTTTTTTTTTTTTTTGGCGGTACTAGGGGTTGAACCCAGGGCCACGTGCCTGCATGCTCTGCAAGTGCTGGACCACTAAGCTGCACCTCAGCCCTTTTTTTTTTTTTTTAACTTTTTGAGACAGGGTCTCGCTAAGTTACGCATACTCCCTCTGGTCTCAAACTTGCGATCCTCCCGCCTCTGCCTCCCGAGCCAGCTACAGCTTTTCTTATGGGATATGTCAAATGTGTAATTTACAGAGACTAGTGTAATGGAACCCCTGTAAACCATCACCCATACAGTCACCAGTATGTGACCAGTTTTCTCTCCTATACTTCTATCCAACCTCTGCCTTACCCAGTAAAATATTTTATACAGCTTCCAGATAGCATATCATTTTATTGGGCTTTATCTTAGTATGTTTAAAATATTTTTTAAGATTAAAAATATACCCCGAGAACCTCAAAAGTAGATCATTTAAAATACTATTTGTAATAAGATGCTAATTCTCTTTGAAATCATTTAGCTTCATTTTGCTCCAAAATTAGAACCTTCCCAATGTTGAATTATAATTTGCCATTAACTTTCTGCATTAGTGTTCTGACTTATCTCTTCCAACCTTACTTCTTTTTGCATAGGGACATAATACGTTATGATCCCACGAGGCATGACCATGCTACATATGAAAGAAAAAAGGATGAAAAACCAAAAGAAAGGTAAGTTCAGATACTCTTTACCTTTGACCTCTGCTGAAACTGCTGAGATAAACTGAAGTCTGTAGATTTATCTATAAAGGGACAGATGATAAATATGTTAGGCTTTTCAGGTCAGACAGTTACAACTCCCATCTACCTTTGTAGTAGAAAAGTGCTTACAAAGCAGGCTGTGTTCTATGTTCCAATGTCTTTCATACAATTTTTATATGTTGTAAAATCATCTTTTTCCTCCATTATTTCAAACTATAAAAAATGTGTCCTCCCTCCCTTTCTCTCTCTCTCTCTCTCTCTCTCTCTCTGTGTCTCTCTCTCTCTGTCTCTCTCTCCTCTGTCTCTCTTTCTCTATTAGGAGCATTCTGTAAGCCATACAGCCCAGATTGTTGGCCTTAAACTCACTGTCTTCCTGCCTCTCCTAAAACAATTCTTAACATGCCGTTAAGACAGAAAGAAACAGGCAGCAGCCTAGATTTGACCAACGAGCCCTGGAGTTTGCCAGCTGTTGCTTTAGATCATGTTTTCCTGAGAGTTTCATAGATTTGATCTTTGCTTAGAAGCCATTTCTTAAATTTCATGTCATTTGCCTTGTGGAGATAAGGAATCTTCCCAACCATGAGTTCCTGACTCCTTTAAAAAATAATAATAATCTATCTCTTAGGTACCACTTGTTCTCACTCATATATGGGAGCTGAATCAAACTTAAAAGAAGGAAAATATCCTACACATAAATTGGAACATAATAAAAAGCTCATATAAACTTAATGGAGAAGGGACAGTTTAAGGAGTGGAAAGGAGGAGGGTGGGATCTAGCGCAAGGAAGCAATGATGGGAGAAGACGGGTGAGGAAGGAGAGCCAATGAGGATTGAGGAATGAGAGAGAGGTCAATCTCAAAGTAAACAGCTCAACTTTAATGGTTCGGGAAATAATGCCAGTAATACCAAAAGATGGCAGTAATGCGAACGGACTAGGTAACTCATATAATACTGCTGAGAATGTAAAAAGATAGATCGCTATAGAAAAAAGTTCGGACTTAAAATTGGGATGCATGTGTATAGATAAATATTCCCACAAAAAGACATACAAGTAGAAAGGAGGCCAGAGGCCATTGGTGAGGGGGTGGGAGATGGGGGAGGAGGGGCACAAGAGGGTAAGGGGGAAGTTATGTGAGCAAGATACAATGAAATGCATATATGGAAATATCACAATGAAATACATGTCAGAATGAAACACATTAAGTTGTACATTAAAAATTTCCAATAAAATAATAGTAATAACCTATCTCTTAAATTTTACTCTGTCGTCTCACATTTTGTTGTAAGCAGCAGGAAGAAATTAGAAAATCCCTTCAACACTTTCGTAAACATCTTCTTACTAGATCTCCCAGTTACTTAGATATATTTTCTGTTTTCACATTAGTACAGGTGACAGTGTGGCTGAACTTCTCACCACATGTAACAAGGATCCTCTTTCCTCCAAATGCCAATAGCATTTCCCTGGCTTTTTCCACAGGCCTTTACCAGCACCCTTCTCAGAGGCCCTGTGGTTTCATAACAGTTTCTTGAAGATTCTTCATTCTTTTGCCATGATCCTAGTCTCAGAAGTTACATCCTACCACATCTGCCGTATTCTCTTCATTAAAAGAGATCACAAAGTCTAGCCCATGCTCAAGGGATGGGGAAATTCACTTCTTTCTCTTGAAAAACGTTTTCAAAACCAGTTTTAAAGCTACTACATAATGATGGATTGAAATTGTCTATATGACACTCTTTTTTATAGAGTTCAGTTTCATAGGAGGCATATCTGTCTTAAGACGTAGCCATTGGTTTATTTTAAGAAGTATGAACAGTTTCTCTGAAATGGTCTCCACCATTTAAACAGTTATTTAGGATATTCTTTTCACTTCCATTTTAGGTAGTGCGTGAAGAACTTTTGGTCTGGTCTTATATATAAGTGTTCTGTGACATGGACACTAAGAGGATATTTCCATGTAACTTTTTGTCTAAGATCAAAGAGAAAACGATATTCATTTCTAAATGTAGGGCAGATTTATGACAACATAAAAATCTCGCTCTAGAAGAGACTAATAGACTTAGCACATTTATGGTTCTAAAACTAGATTAATTATAATCCCTTTTGCATCACTTTGGAAAATTTCACAGAGTTTTAAACTTAAAATTGTCATAGAAGTTATCTGGTTTAACATGTTCATTTTGCAAATGAGGAATTAGACCCACTGAGGGTAAGTGATTTCCTTACAGGTAGTACTTTTAACTTTTGAAATGTTGTTGAGAGGATAAGAGATAGAAGGATGTGATTCATGTTTAATATTTGCATCTGTTTGAGCTAGTTTTGTGTAAGAAAAGCTTATTTGTCATGGCTTTTTGTGGATTTTAGTTGTTAGAATGGTGGAATTAAAGTTATCCCAGAAATTTACCTTTCCTGATTTTTAGAAATTACCCAAAACTTACCTTTATGATGTGCATGTCATTATCATTGCAGTAAAGCAAAACGAAAGAAGAAAAGAGAGGAAGCTGAGAAACTACCAGAAGTATCTAAAGAAATATATTATAACATTGCCACAGACTTGAAAGAAATATTCCAGACTACAAAAGACACCAATGAAAAGGAAGAGGACACAGTCTGGAATGAGGACTGTGGTAGAGTGAAAACCGAGGAAATCCGTAACAATGTGGCTCTGAAGAGTGAGGTCCAACAGCCCAGTGGATTCACATTCTCCTTTTTTGATTCAGACCCTAAAGATGTAAAAGAAGGTACTTTCCTTTTTCTGTACTGTTTTATTTGAAGCAGATTGAACTTAATTGATTGAATCTCCATTAAGTGAAGTGGATTTGCCACTGTATGAATAAAGGATTCTTTCTTTGATCCAGATAAATGAGATTCAGTGTTACGTGACCATAAATGTAGTGTTTCTGAAGGTGTGGAAGAAACTATCTTTGCATTTAGTTGGGCAAACTTCTACCTAGTTGCCATTTGAAGGGAAGCCAGAGAATAATGGGCCACATCCTTTCTTTTGATACGTTAATAAAATCATGAAGATTTATGCAAAACTTAGTGTTGCATTTGCTAGGAGAAAGGAAGAAATAAATAAGCTCCTTGGTTTTATACAAATATGCCATATAATCAATATGTCAGTTTATCCTTGGAGATTTGCCAGAACCTAGACAAAAATATAAACACAAGTACCTATAATTTTGCACCCTATTATGTCAGGAGATTTACTTCAGAAGGCCAGCAGGGCCCACAGATAAAAACACCTGGGTATTTTTGGTTTTGTTTTGTTTTTTATTTGTTTTTGTTATTTGTTTGTTTTGTGTGTTTTTTGGAGACAAGGTCTGGTTATGCACCAACATGCTGGCCTGGAGCCCGCTATGTAGTTCAGGCTGGCCTCAAATTTGTGACTCCTCTACCTCAGCCTCCTGAGTGCTGGGATTATAGTCATGTGCCACCACACCTGGGTACTATACTTAGTTTTTAGCAAGTTGTTCCTTACCAAGTGTTCAAGATATATGTATTTGTTTTGTTGTTGTTAGGTGCCATCGAGTCGGGTCTCACTCATAGTGACCCTGTGTACAACAGAATGAAACACTCTCCGACACTGTGCCATACCTCACACTATTGTCAGTGTTTCTGCTCTTCATAGGTTTTTCAGTGGCAGATTGTTTAGATATAAGTGTAGCTTTCTGGAACTTCCCTATAAAAAGCAGAGTAAACTTATCCAGAAAAATAAATGAACAAGTAACTCTGATTCTACTTCAAAGATCAACACTTAAATAGCGTCCAAGTGTTTGGCAGACAAACATCAAATATCAGCTCTGTAGTACTCCAAAAGGAACTACCACAATGTAGTAGCTTTTTAAAAATTGTAAATAAGGCCGGGCGTGGTGGCGCACACCTGTAATCCCAGCGGCTCGGGAGGCGGAGGCAGGAGGATCACAAATTCGAGACCAGAGGCAGTCTGTGTAACTTAGTGAGACCCTGTCTCAAAAAGTAAGAAAATGGGCTGAGGGTGCAGCTCAGTGGTCCAGCACTTGCAGAGCATGCAGGCGCGAGGCCCTGGGTTCAACCCCCAGTACCACGAAAAAAAAAAAAAAAAAAAAAAAAAATTGTAAATAAGATACAATGTGTCATGTGCTTAGCTTACTTTTCAGTTCCTATGAATGTTGAGCACTATTTGAGCACCAACGTCATTGCTAAACTGTGAATTGATTCCAGCATTAACTATAACTCTTGGGAATTTGAGAGACAAATGTGAAAAATTGGCCTTGAAATGAGTCCTAGACACCAGCAACCTGTTACCTTTTTAGACTTCTCATGATAATGCAGATGCAGTGGCTATTTTATGGAGTGTTGTTTTTTTTTTTTTAATCCCATTACTCATATATGAGCCTTTAGTTTTTATGTCTTTTTATTATGTTTTATATTCCTTCCAATCACTATAACAATTTCAAAATTAAAATAGTAGCTTCTTTCAATATTTGAAAATTGAAAAAATGATGCATCTTGTTTTAGGGGCTGAGACTATAGCTTAGTGCTAGAGTGCTTGCCTAGCATGTATAAGGTCCTAGGTTTGCTCCCCAGCACTGAAAAAAAATATATACTGCCTATTTTAAATTAATGATTAATATATTAGAAATTTTAGAAATGTGCCTAGTGAAAGTAATCGAGGGTGTTAAGAAATACTTGGTTACAATTCCATCCTTTTTTTTTTTTTTTTGTCAACAATATAGAGGCCTATAAAGTTGAAGCAGTGAAACCTGGTAAGATTATCTGGCAGGGAGACCCTCGTTTCCAAGACAGCAGTTCAGAAGAGGAAGATATTACTGAAGAAGCAGATCACAGAAAGGCCACCCCTGGGTAAGTAATTTATGAGGGGTATATTTCAAAATTTGATTTGTAAAATCTGAGTTGGACATGCTTAAAAGTGTTTTGGAAGTGTCTAGGTTCCTCTTCATAGGACAACTTTTCTCAGCTCCTATAGAGAGTTCTCTAGTCTTTTTATAATGGAGAATGTGATTACTTTTCCTTGAAATTTGAAAGCATTGGGCGGGAAGTGAGCTTGATGGTGAAATTCCTGGCCTGGAAATCAGATGCTCCAGTTGGCTAGGCACCTCCCCGTGGGGAACCCTGGCAAATGGGATAACAGTACTTAAGTGTTCATTATTAGAGCTTCAGAGAGGAGACAATGCTAACTGGAGAAGAGGCAAGGTCCCTTTAGCTCAGAGCAACGTGAGAAAAACACAAAGCAGCTGTTTTTAAGGAATAGCTTATATTTTCTTTCTTCCTTTCCCCCCCCACCCCTCAGTCCTGGGGGTTACACCCAGGGCTTCATGCATGCTAGGTAAGCACCTTGCCACTGAGTCGCACCCCCAGGACCCTTTATGTTTTTGAGATAAGGTCTCATTAAGTTGCACAGGCTGCCTCTGGCCTCAGACTCACAGTCCTTCTGCCTCAGCCTCTCAAGTCACTGGGATTGCAGGTATGTGCCATGATGCCCAGCAGAGTTTATATTTCAGTGTAAATATTTCTTCTTAAATATTGAAAATAAACCAATCAGTTTGTCTTTTTCCCCTTCTCTTTTCAGAGAAGAAGCATTTTCAAAAAAAGAGACCAGTAGATTTTTCTTTTTCTCTAAGAATGATGAGAGACTTCACGGTAAGTCCATTTTGTCATTAAGTGGTACAGAGTAGGTACTAGTGCAGTGCTTACTATTATGCACTCCAGTATGATAACTCACATCTGGAAATTCTGACCCTTTGTAATGTCGTGTGGGTTAGCCCTCCATTCAGAATGATGTACGTTGACTTGTAAAGCTCAGGGACTGAGAGTCCCTCAGTCACCATGTTCCTTGGCCTTTCATTGTCATCAACAAGGGCCTGTTTTGTTACAGGAACTTTCTTACATGCTAATATGCAAAACTCCTAAGTTTTTAGTACTCTAAAAGTTCACATGAAAACTGAAGACGATGGTGAACTCCTTGTTTTTTAAAGCCTAGCACAAAAAATAAAATGCTATATAACAGTAAATAATCTATAAGCAGGAAAGCTCTAGCAATACTGCATTTTTAATTTTGCAAAACACCATTAAATACTTGCTTTTTAAAATTTTGTAGAAATTTTAAAAAATGGCCTAACTAGAATTGGAGATCTAGGTACTGCCAAGACTTTTGTCCCTTTTAGTAGTAATTTGGTATCTCATGTTTCTCGTCTTTCCCCTGATAGGTTTTGACTTATTCTGGAGAGGTATGGCAAGTAATATTAGCAGGAGTTCTTGGGAGGCCCGGACAAATAGCCTGCTTATGGTAATTTTCTTTCCATATTGATTGTCTCGGTGTTATATCTGCGTTAACATCTCCTTGCTATAAGAATAACAGGAATGCTGGGTGTGGTGGCACACGCCTGTAATCCCAGCGGCTTGGGAGGTAGAAGCAGGAGGATCGCAAGTTCGAGATCAGAGGCAGTCTGCGTAATTTAGCAAGACCCTGTCTCAAAAAGTTAAAAAGAAAAAAAATGGGCTGGGTGTACAGTTCAGTGGTCCAGCACTTGCAGAGCATGCAAGTGCAAGGCCCTTGGTTCAACCCCCAATACCACAAAAAAATAAAAATAAATAAATAACAGGAATAAGATATGACAATTTAGAAATGATGATAGCTGAGAACATGATTTAAACTCTCTGGAAGGAGCTTAAAGGTTGTTCAAATCAGCCCATGACTGGTGTGGGTGAGAAGATTGAAGACTGGCTCCTTTGAGCAACTGGTCCCAGAGGTCAGCCAGTCTCATTAATTAACAGGAAATCAGGATGTTTTCAGACTGAATTGCATTTCCCCAAACACATAAAACCAAAAGCTTGAACAGTCTCCATTTATTCCTGTGAGCATTTCCAAAATGGATTTCCACAGCCCTGACACTGATGATAACCTAAAATTTACTTTTCTGAACACTTTGAGAACAATTTGTATTTATTTTTAACAAAGGCTTTCAATTTTATAATTTTATAGGATTGTCGGAAGAAACATAAAGAAGCCAAAAGGAAACTGAAGCCAAAATAATAAGTGCCAACCTTAGTTTTGATATTGAAAGCAAACAAGGCTCACTGAAGGAAATTGACTCAAAACGTAGTTTTAACTGACAAAGAATAAATTTCAGAGTAGAAGAATATCCAGAATATGGCTAATGGAGTACCATTCTGGTTGCCATCGCCTTCTGTGGAGTTCCTCTGTTTCTTCCTACGTAATTCCTTCAAAAAATGAAATT
This sequence comes from Pedetes capensis, assembly GCA_007922755.1. NCBI lineage: Eukaryota > Metazoa > Chordata > Mammalia > Rodentia > Pedetidae > Pedetes > Pedetes capensis. The sequence goes on along the minus strand of VMDO01005702.1, from coordinate 88,592 downwards.
GAGCCAGGAATAGTGGCACACCTGCGCCTGCAACCTCAGCATCCACGAGGCTGAAGCACAGGACAGTCTCCTAACATATTTTTTGTTTTTCTTTTCCCTCCATCCTCAATAACTAATGGGCATCTTCTGATGCAAGGTTTACATAAAGCATTTTAAAATAAATGGTTCAATGCACTTGTGTTTTCAGTTAGGCTTTGTGTGAACTATTGACTATTTGAAATATTTATTATTATCCCAAATACTCCTTACCTCTTTTGTCCTGTTTGTTTAAAGGGATGTATGAATTATAAGTCAAACTTTTTTTGAGTCCTGTACTTATGTTCTGATGAATATAGTTAACTGAAACACAGGATATTTAAGGCCATCATCATATGACAGTTCTGTGAGGACCAGGAAAGGAAACCAAATACAGAACTTTCCTGTCCTTGGCCTTAATTGTTGTTGTTGGTTGCACCATGTGAGATCTGACTCATAGCAACCCTAAATATGGCAGAACAAAACACTTCCCAACACTGTGCCATGCACACGATCTTTTTATATTTGAGTCCAGTGTTACAGCCACTGTTTCTTCTCATTTTGAGTCCTGTCACCTCGCAAAAGGAGGTCCCAGGAGCTTTATTCCATTTTCATCCTTGATGTTAACTGTACTTTCAGGAGGCAACTCTTCCCCAGTTGTCTCTTAAATGCCTTCCAGCCTCGGGCTCATTCTCCAGCACTATATTTGACAGTGCTTCCCTGTTATTCATAGGGTCCCTGATGGCTAATTGGGAAGTAGGCTGCTGGCTCTTCTCCCTAGTGTGTCTTAGTCTGGAAGCTCAGCTGAAACCTGTATGTCATGGGTGACCTTGCTGGTGTCTGAAATACCATTGGCACAGCTTTCAGCATTGCAGCAACATGCAAGTCCCCATAGCATGACAAGCTGACAGACAGTGGGAGTAGCCTTAATTAGGGAGCAACATACAGAGGCAGCTCTGAAATGGGCCCAAAAAGCCCCCCTTCCTCTTAAATGTCCCTTTTCCCTCTAGTCTATTAGCTGATGGTCTCTGGTTTTATAAGAAATTCATAGAATTTGTTTTCTATAATTGCCTGATTATGATACTGATTCTTGTGCCTCATGAGTTCATACACCTTCTGACCGAAGAAGTGGTGATTGTTAATGACTCAGGAATTCATGTTTTGTATAAGCTGCTATTTTCTGTAAATTAAAAACCTCAAGAGTATTCTTTTGGATGATTTCTCTACTCATATCCATTAAGTCTGTTCCCCTCCTCCTCACGCCTCCTGTGAAAGTTTCTCTTTTGTCCTCACACCTACAGGAGCAGTCATTGGAACACACCCCTCCAGTGTAAAATCAGTGCTGTTCTGCTTTTGTAATCTGCTTGGCTAATAATTCTCACCATTGCAGAGGGACCACCCTCTGCTGAACTCCTTAAAGTCACAGCCTACCATTATCCTCTTGCTCCCCTCTCCAGAGATTTCTCAGGCTGGCCCATGGCTAGCAATTAATAAATCCTCCTGAAATTAATAATCACTCTGGGGTCTCTTCTTTCCCATGAATCCTGCTTTAGTCTATCAATCCCAAATCCACTTAGAACAGAAGATTATAAAAAATACCAAGTATCTGAAAGGTATTTAGTCAACAGGAGTCAGATCCCAAGTCCAGATAGGGAACCAGTTTTAATATTTCACTGAATAAACAAACGTGGCTAGAATTCAGAATAGATGAATGGTCTCTACACAAAATAATGCTACACAGACAGTACCAAGAGATTATCATTGAGCCATGGTGTATATATCTGAAGTTAGGTTAGTATTTACTGATAAACCTACTGCTTAAATACAAACTGAGGGCTGGGATCTCATCTAGTATGATAATCATCATGTCCCATTGTGTCTGACACATAAATGCTTAGTATGTACACCATTTGATAAATAGGGTATAAGGAACTAAACTTACGATTGCCAGGAGCCAAGACCATAAGTAACTTTTTACAAGATACCCTGATGAAAAGGTGCAGGATGTGGTGAAATAGCAGATGTTGAGCCACTGGGCACTGTGACCTTTGAATTGAAATTACCATCTGAAAGCGGTTGTCAGGGTTACAGGAGGAGCTGAAGACTTCTGAAGAATCCCCTGGCCCTTGTGATATTCCTGCCCCGCCCCTCTCCCTTCCATGTGTATTTAAGCTACAGCAAAAAATTAAAGACTTTGGAACTTGATCAGATAGCCTGTCTTGCTCTCATCCTTCGTGTCTCTTGTCTCTCTCTCATTCATTCGCCCCCTACTCTAGGTCCCTGTTAAACAGCCCCGCAGGCCGGGGCATACAATAATTCTAGATTCCTGTTTCCTAGGGGCTGGGATTTAGCTCAGTTGGTAGAGTGCTGCGCTGCAGTCTCTGAGGCCCCGAGTTCAATTCCCAGCACCACAAAAATGGGAGAAGGACCTGGCAATCCACTCCCAAGGCAACCCCTAGACAGCCATTGAAAACCCTATGAGGGTCGCTATGAGTTGCATACCGAATCGACAGTACCTAACAACAACAACGTTTCCTAGACTTTAGACTTCAAGGAAAATGGGCAAAAATACTCAGCAGGATAAAAACTTAAACGGTTCCAACTTTTCTTGGTATAAATTGCATTTATACCTTCTTATCTTTGTTTCATAGCAAACCATTTCAGTAACAATCATTTATTTTGCTCTGTAGTACTTTCCTGGGGAGACAAAAGAAACCCATTCACTACAAATAAGGAGGGAGCAGAAAGACCAAAGGAAGATTCCATCAACTTGATGGGCCACTCACAGGCAGCCGCACCCCTGGGAGGGGGTTGGGGGTGGGTGGGAGTTGGGTTCCCACCCCAAGTCAGTTCTTTACCTCTTAGATAATTTAGCATTGAGGCCGGAGGGATTGGCAACTGGAGTCTCAGTGGAGAAGTGGAGAGTCCTGTGAGTCTTGTGACCCTCCCCCGTTGGCTTCCTATTCTGAAAAAATTAACTTTAATTCAAATAGTATATTTTGACCACAGTTAACTTTTTCCTATTTTTTATTTCATCTTTTTCTAGGCATAGTCTTCTTATGCCCTCTAACAGTACTATAAAATGTTTCCCAACCTAATTTTTAAATAATCACATCGTCTACCTCACCCATAGCTTTTTTACCTGGACACACCTGTCCAGGGGCCCTCTGTCCTGCTCCAATCTGTGCTCACTGAAAGAGTGGTAGAAATTTACTGAACAAACTAGCATCTTTTTTTTTTTTTTTTTTAAACCAGTGAGTTGAACCTAGGCATTATGCATGCTTTTTGCAAGCACTCAACCACTGAGCTGCACCCCCAACCCATTTTTCACTTTGTATTTTGAGACAAGGTTTCTCGAAATTATGCAGGCTACCTCTAGCCTCAAACTTGCGATACACCTTCCTCTGCCTCCCGAGTGGCTGGGATTAAAGGTGTGCACCACTGCTCCTGGCACAAGGTATCAACTTGAGGAATACAAAAACTTCAAACACACTCCAAATACATCTGGTGTAAAGATACACAACGACTATATAAGCATGTTCACATGAGTATGAGATGCCCAGGCTGACCAAGAACCTGGAGTTGTTCCGAATGACCCCCTCATTTCAGGATTCTGTCCTGCAGGCACCACTACACAAATTCCTTTAAATGATCACTAGATCAGAATGCTCTGGGCCAGAACAAAGGGCTGTAGATAAGGGCAGTAACTTCCAGAACTCCCAGGTCTCAGGATAACACAAATGGCATACTTTAGCAACTCAAAAGCTTCATTTGTATCTCAAAGCCCCACCTTATTTGGACTTTCACCTATCGCCTTCTCCACCCCCTCCTTCTCTGCTTGTAACCCACAATATAAGCCTTCACCCTACAAGGAGTCTGGGTCCCAACACTGAACTGCTGCACCGGTGAGGTGTGGTACCGTCGAGCTGTGAGCTGGAGCATTAATAAAGGCTCTTTGTTATTACATGCGACTTTGGACTCCCTGGTTGTCTTTGGGGAACTCGAACTTTGGGCACAAGTAAAGTAACCCTTTTTTTTTGAGGACAGAAAACCATTTACTCTTAACCTTTACACTCAGTAGTGCCTAGAACATAGTAGGACTGGGGTTTAGCTCAGTTGGGAGAGTGCTGCTCTGCACTCTTTGAAGGCCTGTGCTTGATTCCCCAACACCACAAAAATAGGAGGACTTGGCAATCGGCTGGAAAACAATCAGCCATTAAAAACCCTATAAGAGTCTGACCGCCTGCAGCTGTAGCCCTGTGGCATCTGATCCCGTCAGATCTCAGAAGCTAAGCAGGGTCGGGCCTGGTTAGTACCTGGATGGGAGACCACCGGGGAACACCAGAAGCTGTAGGCTTGAAGGAAGGACCTGGCAACCCCCTCCCCCAAAAAAATCAATCTGCCATTGAAAACCCTATGTACAGCAGAGAAGCACTGACAAGTGTTTCCCCTGTTGTACAGAGGGTCGCTATGAATCGGATACGGACTCCACGGCACCTAACAACAACAAGAGTCTGACCAACTCCAGGACACCTAAGAACAACAAAGAACATAGTAACTATGGGATAAATAATGAACAGCCCATCAAAATGTTAATCAACTTAACTAAGGATGTGCTTTTCAACCTATTCTAGACTAGGTCAATTTTTTTCTGACTCTAATGGATAACAGACTTAAATCGAAGTGCTCTCAATTTGCTGAGGCCAAACAAGTTTCCTTCATAGGCTTTGGTGCCAAGCTCCAGATTCTGTTTTAATCCGGGAGATCCTGAAGGTACCAGGTAGATGCATAGTAAAGTAAGCAAACGATTTTTTTTTCATTACAAGAACCATTTTAAAAACAAAGTACAAGGCACTTCCTTGTCTTTTGTCATTTGCAACAGGAAAAGTAGCCTCAAGGTTAATTGCACCCGTCCCACACTATAATTACGGGAGCCTCTGTTCCGAAATTTCAGTGTTAGCATATACGTAAATTTTAGATGTGATTTACGTGTAATGAAGTGCACAGATCTTAAATGCCCGATTAAATATATACACATGTAAGCAGCAGATAACTCTATCCCCATTGACTCTGAGGCCCCAACTTGGGAGGGCAACCGGCGCAAGTGCTACAGGAATCCAGACGCCATCAGGGTAGTTCAGGTCCCGCCCCGCCTCGGTCCTTACGTCCTGGTGGCCAAGCCGGCTGTCCTTCGCGGAACCAGGTTCCCAGCAGGCACCACAGTCCGAGAGCGGGACAGTGGGCGGGGCCTGGGCCCGCGAGGCCAATCACCAGCTGTATTGTTGGAGGGTGTCAGCGCGAGCTGATTGGCCGGCGTGGAGCCGGCCTCTTCCCCCGCGCCCTGCGCTGTCAGGGCGTTGCATCACCTCGGGACAACTGGACACCGCGTGGACACCGGCTCCCTCCTGGGTTTTGCTGACCCACGCGGTCCCCCAGGTAAGCCGCGCCGTTCAGGCACTCCGGGGTCCTCACGCGCGTGCGGTGCTGCCCGCGGATACCCCGACTTCTCTCGGTCCTGCTGCAGAGGCGAGGACCACGCGCGCATCAGGACACGAGTTTTTTAAAACTGTTTCTCCAGGGCATGCTATGCGTGAGGTGTGTGTGGGCCTAGCTCTAAAGAGGGAGATGGAGGCGATCTGAGTTGGCGTCGCAGAACTCAGAGCCAAGCAGGACTCCTGGCCTGACCTGATGGTCCGAGACCCCCGATCTGCAAAGTTCCTCGGCTGCGCACTGGGACCGCGGTGGGCTCTGAGCGTGGTGCTTGCGAAAATTTAAGGAAATGGGCGAGATTATTGCCAAGTCTAGGTGTTATTGAAGGGTGATTCCGTGTCCCAGGCTCCCCCTGCCGGATCCCGTGAACTAGCTTGTATCCTTAGGGACCTGAAGCCAGAGTGGGTAGGCGCAGAGTCCCTGCCCTTGGCCCACCGTCTCATCATGCAGTGGCCAAGTGCAAGCATCGCCGGGAACACAAAGAAGCAGCTTTTCAGTGGAATTTGGAGGTGGGAGAGGGAGAGAGTTTGCCAGGAGTTGCCATAGAGCTTGGGACTTGAAGATGGGCAGATGACCATACCTAAAGTACTGCAGGATTTGAAAGTACCCAGCATGTTAATTCAGTTGATGCAGAGCCACTGTTGTTGCATCTTATGGTGTGTATAAGGACTAGGTGGGAGGTGGCACTTAGTTTCCAGCCTTATGTGTGTATGGTTCCCCTTTTTAATGAGGTAGTTGAATGAATAAAATCTTTTGAAAATGATGTACTTAGTAAAAGTTGGTGTATCTGAGACTTTCTCTCTCTCTCTCTCTCTCTCTCTCTCTCTCTCTCTCTATATATATATATATATATATATATATTTGTAGAAAGTGTATTCTTGGCCCTCTGTATCCATCTGGAGATTCAACCAGCCTGTGATATTGTGCTATGAAGTTAGGTCTGTGATGGTTGCATCTGTACTGAACATGGCCATTATTCCTTAAACAATACGCTATAATAACTGCTTGCCTAGCATTTTTAATGTATTAGATATTATAAGTAATCTAGAGATGGTTTAAAGTATACAAGAGGATGCACAAAAGTTACATGCAAATGCTACACCATTTTATATTAGGGACTTGAGCATCCTTGGAATTTGGTATCCCAAGGGATCCTAGAACCAATCCTCCACAGAAGATGAGATTTTGTTGTTTTTTGGGTTTGGGTTTTGGCAGTACTGGCCATCGAACCCAGGGCTTGACACATGCTAGGCAAGTGCTCTACCACTGACCTATGCTCCCAGCTCAGACCAACTACATTTTATATTATATACCAATTTATTATTTTAATGCCTGTAAGATATTCACTTTATTGATATACTGTAGCTTAGTCATCTTGGATATTTAAATTGTTTTTAGTTGTTCGTTTGTAGAGGCAATGTTTCCTTCATGTGTCAGCCTAATTAGAGAAAGATTCTCCAAAGAATAATGGTATTTATTTGGGAGTAGCAGACCATTGCAATGACTGTGGTCATGTACAAGAATATCCAGGTATGAGGAATATTTTAAAGGTAAAAAGAGAGATATATGTAAATTATTTAGACCCAGAGTTCATTGGTGTTGGAGATCTGAGGCAGCAGTATTAGCTCATTGGTGAAGGTGCCATTCCTGGACGAGTGTTCTGTCCAGATCATCTAGCCTGATTTATTTATTTTGGTGCTAGGTATTGAACCCAAGGTCATACCCTCTTTGGAGGATTTAGAAAGTCCTTAGGCAAATATGAGCCCTCCCCCTTCATAACCTTCTGGCTCTAATTTTTTTTATGGTATTGGGCATGCTGAACCCAGAGCGTCATACATACTTTGCAAGCACTCTACTACTGAGTTGTACCCCCAGCTCCTTTTTAAAAAATTTTTTTTGTCTTGACACAGGGTTTCGCTAAGTTACCCAGACTTGACATCCCCCTGCCTCAGCTTCCTGAGTTACTGGGATACAGGTGTGTGCCACCATGCGCGGCCTGGCTGTAATTTTGTCTGGGTCTGACCAAAAAGATTTCATTTTGCTATTAATCAGTTTTCACACATGAATATCTTTGTTTGCACATTTTATACATTTATATATGTTGGTGGGATAGATATTAATAGGATATTATTAAATTGTGAAAAAGCTTGAGATGGACCTACCTTGGGGTTAAATTTGACATAATGTGAAAAAGTATGAAAACCTGGGAACATGTTTTTCTTTTTCTTTTTTTTTTTTTTTTTGGCAGTACTGGGGGTTGAACCCAGGGCCTCCTGCTTGCTTGCTCTGCAAGTGCTCAGCCACTGAGCTGCACCCTCAGCCCAGTTTTTCACTTTTTGAGACAGGGTCTCGCTAAGTTATGCAGACTGCCACTGGTCTCGAACTTGCGATCCTCCTACCTCCGCCTCCTGAGCCGCTGGGATTACAGGCATGCGCCACCTCGCCTGACTGGCACATGCCTTTTTTGAGACAGGATCTTGCTATGTGCCTCAGGCTTGCCTGGAACGCAGTGTAGCCCAGCCTTGCCTCAGACTTATGATCCTCCTGCTTCCTGCTCCTGAAGGCTGGGATTTCACTTAATGTGCCACCATGCTTGGCAGGGTAATATGTCTTGGTGATGAAGTGGATGTGGGGATTATTTTGGCAGTATAGAGGGTGAATTTGGAAGATCCTGCCTAGGTAATGGGAAGAGTAGTAGAACCACTTAAACAGAGTTAAAAGAGAAATGAGTTGTGGCAGATAAGATCCTGAAATGTTGTCTCTTTTTGAAATAGTTTGCATATGTAGCACAGGCTGGCTTCAATGTTTTGATCCTCCTGCCTCAGCCTCCTGTGCAGTGATATGAGAAGCATGTGCCACCATGCCCAGCAAGATCTTTAGATTTTAAACAAAATATTTCATATACATTTTCAAGATATGTTGTGGTAAACCCAAGTGAAAGTCAAGGAGAATAGTCTAGAAATTGTAGAATAGAGTTGAAGCTAAAGTGGCCTGAAGGAGTTGGTGATCAGGAAGGGTGGAAAGGCCTGGATTGTAGTCAGAAGGAAGAAGAGATAACATCCTTGTGTATAATGTGACAGGCTAACCTGCCCTTCTCCCCCACCCCCAGCCCTGTGGTTGCTGGAGGCTGTTGTGCAGGTACAGCTCTCCAGCGGATACAGTGGGCCAGAGCAATCCTGTGATTTATGCATGGGAGCTGTTTCTCCTCAGCAGCTGCCATAGCCCGGTCACTGGTACATGTTCTTCTGAAACAGTCACTTCTGTTACAGTGGGTCTTGTCAGAACAGTGTGAGAATTCTAATGCTCAAACATTGGGCTCCATCCTACTCCTCCAGGGACCTTGTTAAAATTCAGGTTCTTACTCCAAGGTCCTGGTTGGAGCTTATGAGTCTGCATCTCTAAGTCCCCACAAAGGCCATGGTAGGAACAGATTTGAAGTGACAGGAATGAATCTTAAAGATCTGTTAGTCTCCATGTACAATCTCATATGCTCCAGCTGGCTTCTGATTAGGTAACCACGGAACCAAGAGGACCCTTAGTAAATCAATAAATGCAGAAACTAGCACTTCTAGAAAAAAGACCCCTATATACCTCAGCCAGTTCTGAAGGCACTGAAAACGATATAGTCTTAAGTACAGCAATTGACTCAGGTCCTCAAAAATGTTTGTGACACATAGCATTCTTCCTTTTCTTTTATTCTCATTAATTTTTCAGATGCAACAGTGTCTCTGAGGTTTTAACAGAAAAAAGGAAAACAAGAAAGAACAGGTAGGCTGTTCAACTGAAATAGCTCTTTCTAATCAGTGTAACATTAATATTAAACAGGTTGTAAGGCATTTTATATCAACAACTATTATAATCTCCAACCTTTTAAAGATAGAAAGAAGTGCTAGTTTATATTGTTTTATTTTCATATTTATTTCTGGAAAATAGCCAGTGACAGGGAATAGCTTTTGCATAAAACCGCCAGTCAACAAAGTGTCAGTAAGATAAATAGGCATTGAGGAGGAAAGGGCACCAGGATGCTCACTAGAGGGTTAGTTACAGATTGAACCAGTGTCTCTGAGTGAGATTATTAGCAAACTTTTTAAAAAGACACTAGGACTTCTCTGAGGACTAAATCAGAGAAGTATAGGGCTTGTCCTGTACAAAAATCATGAATAAGCAATACAAGAGATAAAATGGAAAATTGGAATAGAGTATTTGAATTTGAGATTCTATCTTTTTAGCTTTATTCTTTTTTTTAAGTTACCTATTTTCCTCAAAAAGAAGTTATTTTAAGAAAAGTGCTTTCTGTTGTGTGAATGTAGGTAAGAAAATTATTAGCTGCATTATATATTTTTTCAGATTGCCAATGAATTTCTACCATCATCTGATAGAAGTTTCAGGATTTTCTCGTTTACTTTTGGAACCTATTGTCTGCCATTACTGATAACAACAACAACAACAACTGATTATTATACTGCAATTGAAAAGTGAGAGTTGGGGGTATGGCTTGCCAATGTGTGGGGTCCTGGGTTCAATCTCTAGCATGAGCAGGGAGGAGAAAAGGAAGAAGGAGGATGAGGAGGCAAAGAGGAGAGGAGGAAGAGAAGAGGGAAAAAAAAAGAAAAATGATAATAAAGAATGTGATTAAGACACGGATTGAGGCTGGGATTTAGCTCGGTGGGTAGAGTGCTGCACTGCAGTCTCTGAGGTCCCGAGTTCAATTCCCAGCACCACAAAAATGGGAGAAGGGCCTGGCAATCCACTCCCAAGGCAATCCCGAAGCACTCAGCCATTGAAAACCCTATGAGGGTCGCTATGAGTTGGATACCGACTCGACAGCACCTAACAACAACAACAAGGGGATTGAAGCCAGTGCCTCATGCATGCTAGCCAAGTACTCTACCCCTGAATTGCCCCTTTTTCATTTTTTGAGACGTCTTGCTAAATTGTATCGGATGCCTCTGGCCTCAAACTTGTGATCCTCCTGCTTCAGCCTCCTGAGTGTCTGAGATTACAGTTGTGGTCCCAGTGATAATTTAAAATGTATCAGGTATCCCTATACACATCATGTATAGAAGTAATTCAAAATGGATCATCAGTTTAGATGTTAGCTAAAAATTTGCAACCTTGTTTAGGTAATGGTTTATTAGAGATGACACCAGAGATCAAGCAGCCATATAAAAATAAATAAATAAATTTGCTTTGTTAAAACAAAAAAGCAACCCACAGGAGAATGTTTTTGCAAATCATGTATTTGTTTTTTTGTTTTGTTTTGTTTTGTTTTGTTTCTTTTCTTTTTTTGGTACTGGGGTTGAATCCAGGGCCTTGCACTTGCATGCTCTGCAAGTGCTGGACCACTGAGCTGCACCTCAGCCCTCAGCCCTTTTTTTTTTTTCTTTTTGAGACAGGGTCTCGCTAAGTTACGCAGACTGCCTCTGGTCTCGAACTTGCAATCCTCCTGCCTCCGCCTCCCAACCCACTAGGATTATAAGCATGCGCCACTGTTCCCGGCTAAATCATGTATCTGTTAAAAGACTTATATACAAAATATATAAACTCAATCATATATACAGAATATAAAATTCAATCATAAAAAGATAACCCAATTTTAAAAACTCAAATGATGAATGAACATTTACCAAAGAAGATATACTAATAACCAATGAGCACATGGATGACTGTTCAATAATCATTAGTCATTAGGGAAATATAAATCAAAACTACAATTAGATACTGCCTCACACCCTCTTTTTTTTTCTTTGTGGTAATGGGGATTGAAGCCAAAGGCTTGTGCTTGCATGCTTTGCAAGTGCTGGATCATTGAGCTGCACTCCTAGCCTATTTTCTTACTTTTTGAGACAGGGCCTTGCTAAATTACGAAGACTGCCCCTGGTCTCGAATTTGCAATCTTTCTGCCTCTGCCTCCCGAGTTGCTGGGATTATAGGCATGTGCTACTGTACCCAGCTGCTTCAGACCCTCTAAGATTACTTTAACCCAGAAGTAGATAATAAGTAGTGTCAGGGAGTATTTGAAGAAATTGGCATCTCCATTCATTGCTGTGGGGATGTGAAATGGTATGGCAACATTAGAAAACATTTTGACGGTTTCTTAAAAAGTTATATACACAGTTAACTTACCCAAAAATTCCATTCCTAGCTATATTCCCAAGAGAAATGAAAACATATGTCCACCTAGAAACTTGTGGCAGAATATTCATAGCAGCTTTATTCCAAAAGCAGAAACAATCTAAGTGTCCATGAACTAAGTATATACACGATGGGGCATATGTATACAGTGGAATATTATTTAGTCATAAAAAGCAATGGAGTATGAATACATGTTACAACATAGATGAATATTGAAAACATGTTAAGGAAATGAACCTAGACACTATTGGCCACATATAGATGACTCATATAAGTTTTTCCATTTGTATGAAATGTATAGAATAAGAATCTTTGTAGCATCAGAGAGCAGATCAGTGATTGTCAGGGATGGGAGGAGCAAAAAATGTGATTGCTAATGGTTGATGTGCAGTATGGGAGAGGCTATAAATGTCCTAAAAATAGATAGTGGTGATTGTTGTATAACCTTGTAATTATACTAAAATCCACTGGATAGTACACTTTAAAGGGGGGATCTTTATGGTATGTGAATTCTACCCAATAAAGATGGCATTTTATACATGTAGAATGGATAGTGGTGTATACACTCATTTAAATAATATAGTAACCTGCTAGTCCTATATTCACTGTGACAATAGTAAATTTGATTTTTCTTGCAGCAACAGAATGGTTCAACCAGTTCCAGAAAACATCAATTTTCCTGCTGAAGAAGAGAAAATCTTGTCGTTCTGGTCCGAATTTAATTGTTTTCAGGAATGCTTAAAGCAATCAAAACATAGGCCAAAGTATGTGAATTTCTTCGGTAAAGAAATTGTGTTCCATTAAAACAGAAATGCTTTGTTCATCTGTGTATTGCCAGAGTCTCCAAGCTTTTTAAATAATTGATTCTCAGTAGTTAGCTAAACATTGAATGAATGAGTGTTTAGTTATAGGGTAGATTCCATTTCCTTAAGAGGTCATCTGAGGGGCTGGGCATGTAGCTCTGTGGTAGAGCTTTTACCTAGAACGTGCAAGACCCTGAGTTCATGCCCCAGTGTAGCCAAAAAAAAAAAAAAAAAGAGAGAGAGAGAGAGAAGAAGTCATCTGAGTAGAATTTATATTCCTCCCTCTTTTTTCTCAACCTTATCATACCTGGGCTGGGGTTTGCTCTGTTACTAGAGTGCAACTCTGCACTTTCCGAGGCCCTAGGTTTGATCGCCAGCACAGCAAAAATGTGAGAAGGATGTGGCAATCCACTCCCGAAACAACCAACCATTGAAAACCCTGTGAGGGTTGCTATGAGTCAGACAACAGTCATCATATCCACCTTTACTTAGCACTTAGCAAATATAAGACTTCACAGAAGGCTGCTGTAGTACTTCCTGCTGTTGTCTCCAGTCCCGGAAAAGAATAGTCCTTGGATCGCTGTTTTCATTATGTGTCATCTCTGCTGAAAAATTTTATGAAATAGATGCCAGTTGCCCTGTTTTATGGTCAAATAACTCATAAAGGCAGATTCTCATCAAGATCAGGATGAATAGCCTGCCTATGTCATGGGAATAATAAATGAAGAATGCACAGTCGAATGGCAGTCTCCCCAGCTCTGTCATAACTGGTACCCTTTCTGAAGGCAGACCCTCCAATAAACAATCAATTATGTACAAATGTCCTTGTCTCGCTGCTTTTCATCCATCTAAACAGTTTACTGTGATTGGAGCTACTTATAGAATAATGTCATCCATTTTTGCTATGTTTTAAAATGACATTAACATACCTTATTACCTCTGTTAGATTTACCTTCTATGATGGACCTCCTTTTGCAACCGGACTGCCTCACTATGGACATATACTTGCAGGGACAATTAAAGATATAGTTACAAGATATGCTCACCAGAGTGGCTTTCATGTTGACAGAAGATTTGGATGGGATTGTCATGGCTTACCTGTGGTATGTTTGGGTCTCCGGCCTTATACTATTCTGATTTTTATAAGTGTTACATTTCACCATGTAGTATGTTAAAGTGTGATGAATTGTGACTATATATTAGACTGTTCCTTCTTCATTTCCATAATATTTATAGTTCATTTCTCCTGTAGATTTTATGAGAGCTAATTTTTAAAGCTATTTTTTTTTGAGAGTTGCTTAGTTGTATTTGCTTCATAAGTCAGAGATGTTAACAGTCTTAACTATAAATTTCCAGGAATACGAAATTGATAAGACACTGGGAATCAAAGGACCAGAGGATGTGGCCAAAATGGGGATTGCAGAGTATAACAGTCAGTGCCGAGCAATTGTGATGAGATATTCTACTGAGTGGAAGGTGTGTTGGATTAGTTTCAGTAGAATGGACGGAAAGTTTAAGTTTTAAATGGGTGTTGAAATGGTTTATGGTTCTTTGTGCTTTTTATTAGATATTCCCCAAAGTATGGTTATCTGTGTGACCCTCCCTTTTATACTGTGTAAACCTAAGAAAGGGTCTTCCAAGTCACTGAGATTACAGGGATGTGCCATGGCACCCAGCCATGATAAAATTTCAAAAGCAGTAAATTAACGATGATAAAATACTACAGATCTTACTTGAATTTCACCAGTTGTCACATTGATTTTAAATTTTAATCCAAGAGCCAATCTAGAATCACATGTTGCATTTAGTTGTCATGTCTCCTTAGTCTCCTTTCATGTGGGACATTCATTCAGTCTTTGTCTTTAATCACTTTGTGTGTGTGTAAGTGAGTAGGGTTAAGGTGGTATTTGAGAGTGAATCTAGGGCCTCTTGCCTGTTAACCAAATGCTTTACCACTGAGCTATACCTTCAGCCACCTTACCACTTTTGAAGAGTACAGGCAAGTTAATTTATGGAATGCCCCTCAATGTCTTTTGTTTCCTCACAATTCAATTTAGGTTATGCATTTGAGCAAGAATACCTCAGAAGTGATGTCAGGAGGCATATATTGTTGCCATGTCTCATTAATAACTTTGTTGACTTGATTGAAGTGTTACCTGTTAGGTTTCTCCTTTGTAAAGTTATAGTTTTTCCTTTGTAATTAACAAATATCTTTTGGGGAGATGCTTTACAGATATTCTTATGGTACTTTCACTCATTAATTTTCAGTATCTATTGATGATTTTCTTATTAGCAATAATTATTTTGATGTTTGTCAAATGGTGACTTTGGTAAACTTTTATGAATAAACATTTATACTTTTAAATAACACTGTGTTTAAGATAAATGCCACGAAAACTGGTTCTTAACATCTTACATAGTGCGGTGTTTGAAGTGTAGATTTATTTGAACCATTGATTATTCAGATTTCTCAATATTATCATGTATAGTAACAATAAAAGTAAAAAACACATTAGTGTTAAATAACAAATATGATTTTCTAATACTACTCTAATATCCATACTTTTTAAAGTCCACTGTTACTAGACTTGGCCGATGGATTGACTTTGACAATGACTACAAAACTCTGTATCCGCAATTCATGGAATCTGTCTGGTAGGTTTATTTAAATTTGTAAACGTAACGACTATTCTGTTGTATTGGTCATAGAGAGGTGTGCTAGCATGAATTAGTTTATTTTCAGGTCCACAATTATTTATCTTTGGGAACAGATATATTTTTAAATTGAGAAGATTTTGGATTTAAGAAATACAGTAGGCTATGCACATATTCTTTAGTACATAAGAGCCCTCGTAGGTTGAACCACAACCTGTAATCAGATACATTAGTATTTCTGCATCATTAAGTAGAATAGAAAATATAGATGGTGCAGGGTATGGTGGTGCACACCTGTAACCCCAGTGACTGGGAGGCCCAGGCAGAAGGATTGCAAGTTCAAGACCAGAGGTAGGCAGCCTGTGTAACTTAGCAAGACCTTGTCTCAAAATAAAAAAAAAATAAAAACAGAAATTGGGCTCAGAGTGCAGCCCAGTGGTAAAAGCACTTCCAAAGTATATGTATAAGGCCCTTGGTTCATCAGCCAAGTACCACAAAAAAGAAAAAAAAAAGGAATACAAGTTGCCTTACATAAAGATTTTTTTTGCCGGATTAGTTTCTACCAAATTTAGGAAAATATAGCTTTCAGAAGGCATTTTATTATTTCTTTTTACTATAGTAGACAGTGAAAGCAGTGTCAAACTTCATAGGTAGTTTAATTGGAATCTCCTAAAATAGTCTGGGAATCATTTCTGGGTAAGCAGTCAGCAACAGTATGGCTGCAAAATGCCCAAGTTATATTGCTCAGCCTTGAGGAGGTCCTCCTTTTATTAAGTGATGCCTAAAGGTCGGACTCGACTCAACGGCACCTAATAACAACAACAACAAAGGTACAAATGAGTTTCAGAGCTATTTGGTTTGGGTTTTATTTTTTGCAATGCTGGGGATCAAACCCAAGGCTTTTGCATATGCTAGACAAGCACTCTAGCACTAAGCCACATCTCTATCCCTTGGCTTTTTTTTTTTTTTTTTTTTTGCGGTACTGGGGGTTGAACCCAGGGTCTCGCGCCTGCATGCTCTGCAAGTGCTAGACCACTGAGCTGCACCTCAGCCCATTTTTTTTTTACTTTTTGAGACAGGGTCTCACTAAATTACGCAGACTGCCTCTGGTCTCGAACTTGCAATCCTCCCATCTCCGCCTCCCAAGCCGCTGGGATTACAGGAGTGCGCCACCACGCCTGGCATATCCCTTGGCTTTTTTGAGACAGGGTCTCACTCTCATAGTCCAGGCTGGCCTTGAATTCAGGATCCTCCTACTTCCTCCTCTCGAGTGCTAGGATTACAGGTATGCACCACCATACCTGGCTGCAAAGCTGTTTTATAAGGTACCATTTGTATGCATCGCTTTCTATGTGCTTGGGCCTCTCAAGTGGCTCCTTATCTACCTACTGACATTTCTCTTACTTAGGATCTGTTGCACCTGCTTGGCATGGGTCCTTTGCCTTTGGGAACCTAGACACTTTAGGAAAGTCCTTCAGACTGTCTTCACTCTGATATGCCCCTGTGGATATATCTCCAGGCCTGTGTAACCAGACAGATTCTCTGACATGCCAGACTTTAGACAGGGAGCTTCCCACTCACTGAGCATCCAGACTTCCCACAATTAGAGCATCTAAAAATTGCGTTTAAGCAGACATTGTAGTCACAGCTACTTGGGAGGCTGAGGCAAGAGGATCACTTGAGCCGAGGATTTCAAGACCAGCCTAGGGGATATAATGAAACCCATCTCAAAACCAAAACAGAGTTGAGGACATAGCTCAGGTGCAAACTGCTTACCTAGCATATGCAAGGCCCTGTAGTCAACCCCAAGCCCTGCAAAAATTAATGAGTGAATAAGATTTTTTGCTGTTTTTCAGTACTGGGGGGTCAAAACCAGGGTCTCACACATACCAAGCAAGTGCTCCACCAGAGCCTCACCCCAGCCCCTTTTTGTCATTTATTATTTATATTGAGACAGGGTCTTGCTAAGTTGTACAGGCTGCCTGTGGCCTCAAAATTGCAATCCGCTTGCCTTAGCTTCCTGAGTCGCTGGGGTTACAGGTGTGTGCCACTATGCCAGGTTTAAATAAGATTTTTTTTTTTTAAAGCAAGTTTTGTGGTAAGCTTATCAAAAACAAGCACTAGATCAGGACCACCTAAATGTGTTGAGCACCTAAATGTGATTAGTGTGAGAAACTGAATTTTTAGTTTTAATAAATTTAACCATTTGAATTTCAGAAAATTTAAATTAAAAATTGCATGTGCGTCCCATCACCATGTTTGGCAGTACAGTTCTAATACTACTTCTTAATTTCTATAAAATGACATTGGCTCAAGAGGAAAGCAGTTTCTAAAGCCTCTTGGATACAATCAGGGTGGCGTATGCACATAATCCCAGCAATCAGGAGCTGGAGGCGGGATGATCCCAAGTTCGAGGCCAATTTGGGCTACATAGGTGAGACCCCATCTTAAAAACCAAGGGCTAGCCAGGCACCATGGCACACACCTATAATCCCAGCAACCTGGGAGAGGGAGACAGGAGGATTGCAAGTCAGAAGGCTGAGGCAGGCTGTGCGACTTAATGAGACCCTAACTCAAAAAGTAGAGAAAGGGATTGGGGGTGCAGATCAGTGGTAGAGCACTTGCTTAGTATGCATAAGGCCCTGGGTTCAATCTCCTAGTAATGCAAAACAAGCAAAAAAATTGGGGGGGGGCTACAGGACGGAGCTCAGTAGCTCAGTGAGAGAATGCTTACCTAGAATTTGGAAATCCTTAGTTAAATCCCCAGCACCCCAAAAAGGAGAAAGGAAAAAAGTGTCTCAGAATGCTTGCTATTCTTGAGGAATGTGTGGCATATGAATAAGACATACAGATTGATGAATTTAAAAAATGAGAAACCTTTAATAAAATTAACAGTGGTAATAATTTAGGTTGAATTAATACTTTTGAGGTTATAAAGTATATCTACATGAATTTTCCCATATGACCCAGGAAATCCTGTGGAGTGGGTTAGGACTGTGCTTGAGGTAACAGTGAGTGGTCATTACTTGCCTGAGGTCACACAGCTAATTTTATGGCTTTTAAGCTTAAACCCTCATCTTACTACTATATATTCTTGATTTTAACTTTTATCCATTCAACAGTTTTAGAAGGCTGCAAACCAGATGTGTTTTAGAATCACGTGGAGATTGGATTCAGGTTGAGAGCAGAGCTAGCTTCACCCAAATCCAATCTGCATGTAATTCTAATCCATACATGATTATAACACACATTTGATTTTGTAGCCCTCTAAAACTGTTGAAAGGATGCAGAATAAAATTGAGACTATACAATCATATCAAATCTAATATTCTTCCTTTACTCTCTTGTGAATGTCCTTCAATCAGAGGATATAATTTGGGTTTAAAGTTGGGATATTTTTTGTTGTGGTGGTGGTGGTGGGTTTTTTGACAGGGTCTCTCACCAGACTGGCCTCAAACTCACGGTCCTCCTGCCTCAACCTGCCAAGTGCTGAGATTACAGGCAATTACTGGAACTACAGGTGTATACCACCACACCTGGTAAGAATCATGTTTTAAAATATCTATTTTCTGAGCTTTACCTCAAGGCACAGGAATAACGGGGGGGAGATCCTCATTTTTTCATAAAAACGTAGTGTTAGTAAAGGGGAGAAAGATGTTTGGTTTTTGGCAGTGCTGGCAAGCACTCTTACCACTGAGATACGACCTCAGCCCAGTGGAAGAAAGGTTCATTCATTTGTTATGCTAGGAACAAGACTATAAAGATGAAAAGCATAATTAAGTAGGGTTCCCATCAATGCACTGTACTATCCAACTGGGAGGGTTGAGTAGTCAGCACATGAGAACTCAGTGTGGCTGTTACCATTGATCTCTATAGTGTCCTGGTATATGCAGTTGTTTTGTTTTGTTTTGTTTTGTTTTGTTTTTTGTTGTTGTTGTTACTTTTTGAGACAGGGTCTTGCCAAGTTATGCACAGACTGCCTCTGGTCTTGAACTTGCGATCCTCCTGCCTCCGCCTCCCAAGCCGCTGGGATTACAGGTGTGCGCCACTGCACCCGGCGTATATGCAGCTTAATGCAACATATTTAAATGCTTGGTAAAAGATTTTGATTAATTGTGGGAGAGATATCAGATTCTAATCCCAGTGGTTTGTTCTTTTTAAATTGCTTTTATCAAATTGCCCATTAATCAAGAAATTTAAACCATATGCCAGAAACTAAAGGAAAAGCTCTAAAATGCCAACCATAGTTAATATGTTGGTAAAAATCTTTTTTTTTTACCACCTCTAAAAATATATAAATAGCGGTCTCTGAGGTCCCGGGTTCAATTCCCAGCCCTGCAAAAATGGGAGAAGGACTTGGCAATCCAATTCCAAAGCAATCCCGGAACAATCAGCCATTGAAAACCCTAAAAGGGTCGCTGTGAGTATGACATGACTCTACAGCACCTAACAATAACAACAATGCTGATAAGTACAGATTTACATCATTGATATGTCACTGTTCAATATGGTCTAACAGCTGCTTTTCTAAGCATTATGGTATGAACATCTTTCCATGTCAGGAGATACTATTTTTTTTGATGCTGTAAATAGAACCTCGGGCCTTGCACATGCTAGGCAAGTGCTTTACCACTGAACCCCTAACCCTGATAGTAGCTCTTTGGTATAATTTACCAGCAAGTCTCCAAATAACAGTGTTTATCGTTTCTTTGGCAAATGAAAACTCTAAATAGAATAGAAATAAGTACAAATGTTTGCATTTAAGCAAATAGAGTTTGTTATATAATTATAAAATTCCATTCTTAACTTGCTAGGTGGGTCTTCAAACAACTCTATGATAAAGGCCTTGTTTATAGAGGTGTGAAAGTCATGCCCTTTTCCACTGCGTGCAACACTCCACTTTCTAACTTCGAATCACACCAGAATTACAAGGTACGTGAAATGCGTGAAATGCCGAGTTGTCCTTCAGCACTAGTTCATACGTGGAGGTTGAATGGTTGTGATCAAGGTAAGTATTGCCAGGTGTTCCTCAACACAGAGTGTCAGCCCCAGGCATCAGTCACTACTCAGTGCTGACAATATTACCAGTCATTGTGCAGGGGCTCTGTTAAGATTAAGATGAAGAATTTTTTTCCATTGACTTTATGGTGTGTCTTAATGTGATAGGTTTTGCTTGTTTGGATCATATTTTTATGCCTCTCTTTGGTTTAAAAATCCAGCTCTGACATACTTCCTTCAGTTACTGTTTCTTCACGGTTACTGGTTTGGGTAATTTTATGCCTTACGTGGGACCTCCTCACATCATTTTTTAAAGTTGTTTAAAAGAAAGTTTAATTTGGAATGCTGAATTGCTAAATTGTATTATGATATTTTCTCTGATGAAGTGGAGTCACTTGCTGTCAGACTTTTTTTGGAGAGGTAGAGGGAGCACTACTAGGAAGGGAACTCCAGGGCCTTATGTGTACTACACAAGCACTCTCCCACTGGGCTACAACCACAGCCCTTTTTTATTTATCTATTTATTTTTTATTTTTAGACAGTCTCATTGAGTTGTCCAAGCTGGCCTTGAATTCACCATGTAGCCCAGGCAGACCTCAAACTTATGATTCTCCTACCTCAGCCTCCCAAGTAGCTGGGGTTACAGGCATATGCCACCATGCCCAGCAGATATTTTGATGTCACAGAGTTTGCTGCTTTACCTTATGTAGACATGAAAAATGGTAGTGACTCTCTTAAAATATGAGCTATCTGTTCTCATGTGTGTATATACAGAAAATGTTTTCATTTTTGTCCATTTATTTAATCCTCTGTATTTAAAAGATATTGACTTTTTGGAAGTCTTGTTCCATGGCCCAGGGTCAGAAAATATGTTAGTAAAACTTGTATCAGCTTGTATCAGTAAAACCAGAAACATTTATCAGTTTAAGAGAATCCTTTCAAATATCTCATTTGATCTTTGCAAATCTTGAAGTGGGTGTGATGATTCCTTTTCATATAAATACCTTTGTGATTGTGCTCATGTTATATTGGTCCATCACCACCCCAAGAAAGGGTCTTGTGATGTGGTCCAGGCTGGCCTAGAATTTTCAGTGTAGCTCCAGATTGGCCTCAAACTCTTGTAGATCCTCCTACCTTAGCCTCTCATGTGGTGGGATTACAGGCATGTGCCACTACTCTCGGCTCTGTTTTTTTTTTTTTTTTTTTTTTTTTTACTTTTTGAGACAGGGTCTCGCTAAATTACGCAGACTGCCTCTGGTTTCGAATTTGCAATCCTCCCGCCTCTGCCTCCCGAGCCGCTGGGATTACAGGCATGTGCCACCACGCCTGGCCTTCGGCTTTGTATTTTTTTAATAAAATATTTGGAGCACATAAAAATATAGAGAATAAGCCAGGCACAGTGGCACACACCTGTAATCACAGTGACTACGGAGGAAGGGGCAGGAGAATCACAATTTTGAGGCTAGCCTGAGCCTGCATAACTTAGACCCTGGTTGAAAATAAGAAATAAAAAGTGGGCTGTGTGTGCAACCCAGCAGTATAGCACCTATAGAGTATGTGTAAGGCCCTAAGTTCAACCCCCATGTTCCTGCCTAAAAGCATAGAAAATGGTAGGAAACACCTACATACCAAGGCTTAGCTTTGCCAAGTCTTAATACATTTTGTTTACTTTTTAAAAACATTTGGAGCTGGAGGAATTGCTCAGTGGTAGAGCACTTGCCTGGCAAGCTTGAGGCCATGGGTTCCGTGCCCGGCTCTGCTAAAACAACAATTATGAAAACAAAAATCAAAAATTTCATTAACAAGAATTTCAAGCACAGAAAAATAGACTGGTATGTCAATAGTAATTAGCTCCATACATGTGCCTGTCTGGCACTTTTATCAATCATCAACTTTGGCCAGTCCTGCCCCATCCACACACACACACACACACAGATCTTCCAGTTTATTTCTTCCCATCATTTTAAAACAAGTTTCAGATATCATATGCTTTTATCAAGATATAATCCAATGTATAGATCTTTGATATATAATCTTGATTTTTTTAGCATTACCACACTAATATTCACTATCATGCCTAAAACCATCATCGATCATCTTTTATATCCTCTGTGTCAGTGTTCTGTAATTGTATAATTCCTGAATATCATCATCGTTCATATTTCTATTTATTTCGTCATTTCCTTGGGATTCTCTTTCAGTGTTTAGGTTTTTGTTTTCAGTTAACATCTAACATGGGCGCCATAGAGCATGCCTGTAGTCTGAGCCACTCCAGAGCCTGGCAGGAGTATCATAGATTGGAAGCCAGAGCAGCCTGTATAACATTAATAAGATCATGTTTCAAAATGAAAAATAAAGAAGGGACTGGGGGTACAGCTCAGTGGTGGAGAGCTTGCCTAGCATGCATGAGGCCCTAGATTCTCCTATTATTGGGGGGGGAAAAAAATCTCCCAAGGGCTCGCACATGGTGATTTTTGTTTTTTAGATCTGATTTTAGTGCATTTAAACTACTATAACGAAGTAGAATAGTAATTTATAAATGGCAGGAATTTATTTCTCACAATTCTGGAGGCTGGGAAATCCAAGATAAAGGTACTGGCAGATTCAGTATCTAGTGAGGGCCGCTCTCTACTTCCAAGCTGGTAACCTCTTGCTGTGTCCTCACATGGAAAAGAGGTAAAAAGGCACCTAGCTGTTGCTCTCAACCCTGTTGTAAGGGTATAAATTCCTTTCCTGAGTGGGTCTGCCTCCATGATTTAATCAGTTCTACAGTTATTTCTATCACACTGAATCTTAGGTTCCAGCATAGCAGTTTGGGGGAGATATGTACGTTCACCACTGAAAACCCTGTGAGGGTCTCTATGAGTCGGATGCTGACTCGACGGCACCTAAGAACAAACAACAACAACAACATGTACATTCAGGCCACAGCAAGTCTGTTTTAATCTGTAAATCTCCCCTTCATACCTCTTTCTCCTCCCACCCGCCCCATCCCCCTCTCTTTCCTTTTTATTTGCAAATCATTGGGCACCCAGGTAAAGTAAAAAAGGAAAAAGAACCATACCAACCTCCCAGAATCTCTCCTTCTTCATGGTCCCTCAGCTTAGCCTCCTACCGCTGTAACCACTGCCTTTACTTGCAACATGTTGATTCTTTAGTCCATTCTGTACTTTATATACATAAAATCATGCCATGTAATTAAAATAATGAATCATTTTTTACAGTTTAGTATTTATTGCCTGGTATTACTAGTTTTGTCCTATAGAGCTTCCCATTCTACAAGTGTATGAACTTTTCTAATTACATCCTCATGGTCAACTGTAACATTTTTTCTGCCCTCTGTATCTTATGTGGATTGGTACTTTGCTTATTTGTATCCTTCCTTACTTCCTGAAAGTTAACTCTTGTACTGAATTTGGAGTTTTTCCCCCAGGTATGTCTTTATACTAAGTGTCTAAAGCTATATATATGTCGTGCATGTTTTTGAACATCATTGTACCTCTTTTGCATCTTACCTTTTATGTTAAACATAATATGTTAAAGATTGTCCATGTGATGTAAGTCGGCTTGAGGTTATGTTTACCTGCCATATAATGCTTCATAAAGCAAATAGACTATAATTTATGCTTCGTTAGTTTATTTTGCCGTTCTTGGGGGTGGAACCCAGAACCTCACACATGCTTTGCAAGTGCTCTGCCCTTAGGCTGACCCCTAGTCCACTTTCTTGAGGCAGCGTTTCACTGAGTTACCCAGGCTGCCTCTGGCCTCAAACTCTCATTCCTCCTGTGTCCACCTCCTGAGTCCTTAGGATTACAGATGTGCACCACCTCACCCAGAGGTTTTGTTTTTTTGGAAGGGTTTGTTGTGTGTGGTTTTTGTTTGTTTGCTTTTTTGTTGTTGTTGTTGTTATTTGTGTTGTTTGAGACAGGGTCTTGCTACATGGCCCAGGCTGGCCTTGAACCTTGATCCCCCTGCCTCAACTTCACCAGTGCTGGGATTACAGGCATGTGCCACCACACCTGGCTCAGAATCTATAGGTTTTATTCAGATTCTAATTGTTCTAATAGTGGCCTTTGCAGCTAAAGAATATCCTAGCTCATCTGTTTCCTTCAGTTGTTTATCCTTGGTCTTCTTCAGTCTTAAACTGCTCCTTAGCTTCTCTGTTTCGTGATACTGGCATCTGATGGGTATAGGCCAGGACATGGATAGTGTCCCTTCTTTTTATAGGTAAAGAAGTTAGAGCGTATAAACTCTTTTCTGCTTCTCCTCCTCTCCTCTTCATTCTCCTCCTTCTCTTTTTCCTTCTTCTTATGATACTTTAGAGTTGAACCCACGGCCTTTGCAGATGTTTTGCCACTGGGCTGGACCCCTAGCCCATTTTTTAATTTATAATTTTGAGTCAGGATCTCACTAAGTTATGCAGGCTGCCTCTGGCCTCCAATTTGTGATCCTCCTACTTCCACCTAAGGAGTCGCTGGAATTACGGAACTGTCCCTCTACACCCAGCCTTGTGAAAAGACTCCTTTTTCTCATGGCATTATTTAGGATGCAGTTGGTTTAGGTTGGGGAATGATCTTTTCTAGCCTAGAGCTATTTATTTTAAAATCTCTAATACGTTTATATTGACACATAGCTTTAGAGTTGGAACCAATCTTTTATTTATGGAGCAGAATTAAGCTTGGTTTATTATAATTTCAAGTATGCAGTGTCTTAGTGTGAGTCTTTTTGATATTTTGGGGTGAAAGAACAATTTTCCAAAACAGTTATTTTCTTGAACTAACTTTTCATAGAGTATAGACTAGATAATCATGATAGTAAAACTTCCATTCTTTATTCCTCTTAATACATCACTTTAAAAAGTTACCAGATGTCAGCTGGGCGTGGTGGCACTCGCCTGTAATCCCAGTGACTCGAGAGGCAGAGGCAGAGCAGAAGGAACACAAGTTCAAACCAAAGGTAGTCTGTGTAACTTAGCGAGATCTTGTCTCAAAAAAAAAGTAAAAAAAATGGGCTGAGGGTGCAGCTCAGTGGTACAGCACTTGTAAATCCTGCAAGCGCGAGGTCCTGGGTTCGACTCCCAGTACCTCAAAAAAAAAAAAAGTTACCAGGTGTCTTAAAATGTCTTATATTTGTGATTTCTAAAGTAATTAAGACATTTTTAATTATTAAAAAATGGGGAATTTATTTTGTATTTTCTTTTTATAAATGTGACAAGTGTATTTTTTTAAGAACTTATTCATCTTGAAATTTTATTTATTTTAATCCTCTAGGATCAGTTCTTTTCATTATGTGTGTGTTACTTTGGATTTGTAGAGCAGTGCTTCAATTTATTTCAGGATGTTCAAGATCCTTCAGTATTTGTAACTTTCCCTTTGGAGGAAGATGAAAATATATCCTTAGTTGCTTGGACAACCACTCCCTGGACTCTACCTAGTAATCTTGCTGTGTGTGTTAATCCAGACATGCAGTATGTGAAGATTAAAGGTAAGTGTGGGCCTGATTACTTGTGATTAGTATGGATAAGATAATTTATGTTTTGGGAAACTATGAAAGCTTACATTTCCTTTTTTTTTCTTTTAAGTGGAATAGGGGTGTTGAACCTAGGCCCTCACACATACCAGCAAGTGCTCTGCACTGAGCCGTACCCTCAGCAGCATCCCCCAACCCTAGCTTTTTTTTTTTCTTTCTTTTTTTCTTTTTTTTAAATTTTGAGACAAGGTCTTGCTAAATTGCATAGGTTGCCTCTGGCCTAGAATTTAAGATCCTCC
This sequence comes from Pedetes capensis, assembly GCA_007922755.1. Taxonomy (NCBI): domain Eukaryota; kingdom Metazoa; phylum Chordata; class Mammalia; order Rodentia; family Pedetidae; genus Pedetes; species Pedetes capensis. The sequence goes on along the minus strand of VMDO01005702.1, from coordinate 62,728 downwards.
TGCCTTCCCCTCCCAAATTTCTGGGATTTCAGGTGTGAACTACCATGCCCAGCAGAGTCCCTTTTTTCTTATAGTGAACATTTGATGTAACCTCTAAAGTTTTAATATATCATACCTTACAGGTAGGTGTTTAAATTGACTTAGGTTTTTGTAGAGCAGCTTGTCAGTTTCAAATTTGCAGTGATTATACATTTTCTCCAGCTTTTTTGTTCTAGGATAGTATCTTCCAGAACTACTTCCAATATGAGTACACAGATACATACATTATCTCAATGTGCATAATAGTGAAATTTTTAAAGCAGTTTAACTGTGTATTAATCACCTTATTATAAACAACTTGTGGTACCTCCATAAGGCAGAATCCAACAGAGTTATTTAAAAGAATCAGAAAGCCTGCCATGGTGGTACACAATAGTCAGTAATCAACTTACTGAAGAGGATGAGACAGGAGAATTGCAAGTACAAGGCCAGCCTGGGCTACACCTTTGCTGGGCACAGTGGCTCAAGCCTATAATCCTAGCGACTTTGGCGCAGAGGCAGGAAAATTGTGGGTTCGAGGACAGAGGCAGCCTGAGTAACACAGTGAGACCCTACCTCAAGATAAAAAATAAGAAGGGGGCTGAGGGGTACAGCAGTGGTAGAGTGTTTGTAAAAGTAGCATGACATCCTGAGGTCAGCTCCCTAGTACTACAAAAAATAAATAAATAAAAGTAAAAATCAGGGATATGGGGGTATAGGTCAGTGATACAGCTCTTCCCTAACATATGCATTCCCTGAGTTCAATCCCAAGCAACACACACACACACACACACACACAGATACACACCAAAAGATTAAAAAGAGAGAGACGAAGAGATCTTTATATGGTAATATGTGGGGAAATTTCACAATATATTGAGTGAAAACAAGTTGGAAAATATATAGAGTATTACCTGACGATTATTTAAAAAAACAAAAAACTTATACCTTTTCATAGACATCGGTTACTCTGTCCATAGGAAAATATCAGGATAAATAGGCACCTAAATGAGAACATCGGAGAGGGGCTGGGATTACAGGGGACTTTTACTTTCTGAGCTAGTACATGGTTTGTCAATGTTATGGTTTTTAAACATTCACATATATTATCTTTGGAAGAAGAAAATAATTAATTTCCTTAAAATGAATATGGGTACCTTATTTGCTCTGAAGTCTTTGTCTCACACACCCCTGTGAAGCAGTGCACCATAGTGGATTTTGCTGTGTTCGTCTGTGAGTCCTGGGCACACTAGGTACAAGTAATACAGAAGCTCCTCAGCAAAAGTAGTTGTTCTGACACATGTCTGCAGAGTCAGCCAGTCGGAACATTACTGAAGTCCGCTTTTCCCCTTGTTCTCACAGATGTTGCCAGAGGAAAAGTTCTCATTTTAATGGAAGCCAGATTATCAGCCCTGTATAAGTTGGAGAGTGACTATGAAATCCTTGAAAGGTGATTATTGAAATAGGTGATACTTGTGTGTGTGTTTCTGTCTGTTTGGTTTTAAGAGACAAGTTTTATTACCCTAAAGGTGTGTTATTCAAGTTCAATTTTAAGTACTGAGTATGTTCAAGTTTCACCTTCCTGCATCTGTGACTACAGTGCAGCAAACCAGAGAGGAGGTGACTTAATGTGGCTGCAGCCTCATTTCTTGTTTTTTCTCTTTTTCCTTCCTTCTTTTCTTTCTTTTCTTTTCTTTTCTTTTTCTTTTCTTTTCTTTTTTTTTTTTTGTAGTTTTGGGGGATTCAACCCAGGGCACTCCACCACTGAGCTGCAACCCCAGCCCCTTTTTTCCCTTTTTTATTTTGAGACAGATTCTCACCAAGGTGCACAGGTTGCTTCTGGCCTCTTATCTCCCGATTCTTCTGCCTGCACTGCCCCAGTCACGGGGATTACAGGCGTGCACCACGGCACTCACGTCAGTCTCGTTTCTTTCATTTTAATTGAATTGTGAATTTGCTTTTCTCATATTTCCAGGTTTCCTGGTGCCTATCTCAAAGGCAAGAAATACAAGCCCTTGTTCGACTATTTTCTGAAGGTAAGCTTAGGGATTGCTACACAGTGGCTCTTCGAGTCCATGTCTTTTACTAACTGGAGTGTTATGATGAGTGGAATTCACATTCTCTTATTATATTCTTAGGAGTGCTTGAATCCAGAACTCTGCTTCAGTATTAGGAAACTTAAATTTTGCTGCCCTTTGGTTTTAATTACAATCATGTAGAGATTGCTTAAATAATTTTCTCATTATAAAAGCAGTCACTTTACATTTGATTGGGTTTAAGTGTGCGTGTTTTTATTCCTTAAAGTCTACTCAGATCATTGTTTGAGATTTTTTACAAATTTAAGCCAGTACTCAGAATAGAACATTGTATGTAAAAGTAAATCAAATTCTTTCTAGCAAGTTGATGAGGTAGGCGTTTTAAGTCCAGGCGCCATGACACTCATATATCAAGCACTTTAGTTTTCTTAAGAGTCATAAAACAGTTTTATGTTGTTTTCACTCTCTCACGGTGGAGAATCCACAGCTATAGTTATGGACTCCCCCCTCTACTCCCAAGGAAAGAGCAGGTCAGGTTTTTGAAATTCCTTGTTGGGCCTTATTTAGAGGCCTTGGAATAAGGTGATGAGCAACCCCCTCAGGCTTGACTTTACATGTTATGTGGGAATTCTCATCAACTGGACCTATCACTTATATCACAGCCCAAGATAAAACCTCTGCTGACTCTACCACATCCTTTCTTTCATTATATCTGATGAGTTCAACTCACGCTTCATATCTGAACTCGGATGCCATCTAAAAGACGTATTCTCTGAAATGCCTTCTTGGCTTCACCCACTATGTCTTGTATTTCGTAACATGTTCTTTATCTAAAACCTCTTCCCTGGATCAGTGACTCTTCACCTTTTTGAATCAGAGACCCTATCAAGAAGCTCAAGACGGTTCAGTTTTCTCAGAACGATGCAGATGGCCACACTAGAGAAGAGCTTCTGCTTAAGTCAGAGGTCTGTCTGGACTAGGCATTCAGAACATGCTGAGTTAAGCTGAATAACAACCACCCATTAAATAACCTTCCTGAAATGTCTAAGACTGTCAGTGACTTTTAGACAGATACTCTAAACTCTTTGACTTCAGACAAAATTACCTGATGTACATCTAAAGTACACGTGTTTGGAAATGTTAAGTGAAGCTGTGGTAGTAGATGCTGCCTGAAGGGCAGGTTAGTACTTGGATGGGAGACCACCTGGGAACACCAGGTGCTGTAGGCTTTGGAGGCGGACCCAGCAGCCCACTCCCAAAAAACAGTCAACCATTGAAAACCCTATGAACAGCAGAAAAGCAGTAACAATACTGTTTTACCTGTTGTAAGTAGGGTCGCTATGAGTCAAGACACTGACTTGACAGCATCAAACAACAACATAACATACCATACCTTCCAAAATATTTCAAGGTGATTTGAATTACAGCAATCAAAACTTCATAATTATTTTTCAAGTTTAATTTTACATTCTAAAGAAGCAGAGTGCTGTGATGTATTTAAAAATAATGTCATAGAACTAGGGCTGTAGCTCAGAGATAGAACACTTGCCTAGCATGCGTGAGACCCTGGGTTTGGTCCTCAGCACTGCAAATGACAACAGCAACAATAAATACCATATTTGGATAAACCATATTTGGAAGACCTTGCTTCATGTCTAGGCTTCATCACTGTTAATAGGTGTGATTTTGGACAAATCACTTAATCTTTATTCTGAATTTCCTCATCTGTGAACTGCAAGTAGGGCCACAATATTTTTAAAACATGGAAATACTAGGACATTTTTCACAGGATTATAGAGAGGTAGGACAGCAGAGGGGCCGTTTGACTGAAAAGAATATGTAGAGAGAAATTCAAAGCCACAGAGTCCATCTTCATTGGCTGTGGCAGTCACCCCTGTAATCCCAGCACTCGGGAGCTGAGGCAGGAAGATCAAGAGTTCAAGGCTAGCCTGGGGTACATAGCAAGACCCTATCTCAAAAAACAACAAAAAAGGAAAAACTCTGTAGCTTTATATGTCTTCACCTGACCTTTGCTGCTAAAAAAAAAAAGTCAGATTCAATTCTTTTAAGACTTTTAGTAAACAGACATCTAAAATATTCCTTGATACCTTTACTTGCCCACTTATTCCTTTTGAGATTTGTGTTTTATAATTGAATAGCTTGAGCTTGATTGAAAGGAAAAGAAGCAACATACATATATCATATATTGGTCGAAAATGCATGAAGAAGTGAATAATTGAGGGAGCACATTTTTTTGTTTGCTTGGACTTTTTTTTTTGTTTTGTTTTTGGGGGGTTGGGTTTTTTTTTTTTTTTTTTTTTTTTTGGTGCTAGGGATTGAACTCAGGGCCTCATACATGCTAGGGAGGGAATATGTTTTTGGAGACTGTATGCTCATCTCATGCTATGGCAAAGGTGGTGGCCCAAAGACTAATGTAAAAGCCCAGTCTGTGGCCAAAGAAATTAGGGATTTTTATCTGCAAGTCTTGAGATATTATATATAAATGTTGAGCCATTATCTAAGGAAAAGATGTATTGAATCAGCATGTTTCTTCCTAACCTGAATTATTCTGTCTTTTCTGTTTCTGAAAATAAAACATTCCATTTTAAAAGGTTTTTTCAGGCCCTTATTACTGATGCAGTAATGTTTCCTCCTGATGACTGCCAGCCTTTCTTTTCCAGTATAAAGAGAACGGCGCTTTCACTGTACTTCTCGACCACTATGTGAAGGAGGAAGAAGGCACTGGGGTTGTGCACCAGGCCCCTTACTTTGGTGCCGTGAGTAGCATCATCTTGTAAATGTGTTTATGAGAAGTAAATGTCAATGGCTGTTATTCATGGGATGCTGAGTTATGTGCCTCACCAAGTTACACACTCTGCTCTGGACCATGGAGTAAGCCTCTTTTCTGGCTTATTGCCCCCAAATGGCACTTAAAATGTGCATCTGCAGTTCTTATTCATTCTGAGCTGATTTCTGGAAGTAGTTGAATCCTACAAGCTCATAATCTGTTGCAGAGTGTTGAAACTCTAGTATACCTCTCTGGCTTTCTTGGAGCAACACTGTTAGGATTAAATGAGCAAATGTGGCAAAGTGCTCAGAGCATCCCCTGATGTGGAGCTCTAATTAACACTCCTCCAATCTAATACTGAGAAACCGTCGTTTAACCTATGGGAAGTAGGCCCTCTGAGGCCCAGTTTACTTATTTAAAAGAGAGACCTTGCGTTGAGATCAAGTGTTGTCATCCTTCGGGGTGTACGTGGACAGAATGAAAAGCCATATGTACCTCCAGCATCATGTGATACTAGGTAGTTCGTGCCTTGTACCTTTATGTACCTTGGTTTTTCAGATGTCTGTATATGTTGCTATTATAAGTCAAATTTGATTCAGTTTTAAAACATTCATATGTGTCATCCCTGTATAAGGGTTGGGAAGACTCAGCTACATGATCTAATCCTTCTCCAGCTGTGAGATTTTGATTCCATAAATGGCCTTGGTGTCACTTTCAGTTAAGAGACTAAGGTTGATTAGATGTACATATAAGAATATTGAAAAATTCCCTTTCCTTCCTCCTTTTTCACTCCTGTATGTAGACTGTTTTATTCTTCCTTCCCACCTTTCTCCCTTTACCTTTTCCCAGGATGACTATCGGGTATGCATGGACTTCAACATTATTCAGAAAGACTCACTTCCTGTTTGCCCTGTGGATGCTTCAGGCTGCTTCACAGCAGAAGTGACAGATTTCACAGGACAGTATGTGAAGGTCTGTAGTCCATAAGTCATAGAAAGATGCGGGTCTTACCGTGTTTAGTTCATCGATCAATTTTTCTGATTTTTCCCCAGTAAGGAAATTGTTGTTGTTGTTAGGTGCCATCGAGTCGGTATCCGACTCATAGCGAACCTCTGTACAACAGGGAAACACTATTGTCAGTGCTTCTCTGCTGTTCATAGGGTTTTCAGTGGCGGATTGATTTTTTGGGGAGTGGGTTGCCGGGTCCTTCTCCCAAGCCTACATCTTCTAGTGTTCCCAGGTGGTCTCCCATCCAGGTACTAACCAGGCCCAACCCTGCTTAGCTTCTGAGATCTGACGGGATCAGATGCCACAGGGCTACAGCTGCAGACAGTAAGGAAATTAATGCAACTAATTAATCTCTCATCATTTATAATTGTAATTAATGTAGGAAGTTGTTTCTATTTTGTTTCAACACATAAGATCAGCAAAGATAGATATTGTCAGCTACGTTCAGAAAGTCTAGTGTCTAGAGGAAACTTGTTATAGTTTCAGAGGTAGAAGTCGGGAAAACTGGACACTGATTTGCGTCTCATAAAGGAGTCTTGTGACTGTGTGGTAATCATTTACGATGGAAAACTTTACCACTTTAATTGTTATGGAATGTAGTTTAAAAGTGCTTAAAGTTTTAGGTATTTACAGTACTTAGTTGTTGTTAGGTGCCGTCGAGTCGGTATCCAACTCATGGCGACCCTCTGTACATCAGGGGAAACACTATTGTCAGTGCTTCTCTGCTGTTCATAGGGTTTTCAATGGCAGATTGATTTTTGGGAGGGGGTTGCCAGGTCCTTCTCCCAAGCCTACAGCTTCTGGTGTTCCCGGGTGGTCTCCCATCCAGGTACTAACCAGGCCCAACCCTGTTTAGCTTCCGAGATCTGACGGGATCAGATGCCACAGGGCTATGGCTGCAGGCATTTACAGTACTTAGGTGGCTAAAAATAGAGTATTTTTTGGAGGAGGGGGTTGTTTGTTTTTGTTTTGTTTTGCTTTGTTTGTTTTTGACTGGGTCTTGCTATGCAACCCAGACTGTGCTAGAACATGCTATGTAGCAGAGATTGGCCTTGAACTCACAATCCTTCTGCCTCAGCCCCCTGAGTGCTGGGATTAAAGGTGTGTACCACCATGCCCAGTTTGTTTTGTTTTTTTTTAATGCAGTGCTAGGGATCAAACCCAGGGCCTTGTTCATGTTAGGCAAGCACTCTATCCCTAAGCTATGTTCCCAGCCCCCTGAATAGAGTATTTTTAAATGACACATGTGTTATTATGCCTTTTATTCATTAAAAAATGTTGGATTTTAGTAAAATAGTTACATTGTTACTAAATATGAAAGATTTTTAATGACAAAGTTTTTAATTTTTTTAATAGGATGCTGACAAAAATATCATCAGGACCTTGAAGGAACAGGGCCGACTTCTTATTGCCAGCACTTTCACTCATAGCTACCCTTTCTGCTGGAGGTAAGAGGAGACAAAGACTGCTGGAGCTGGAGCTCCTGATTTGTGGGTGTTCTTGTGTGTCCCCATGCCTTCATATTTGTGGGTCTACCTCAAGGGTACCCTGTGGAACAGGAGTCCTCAAACACTGGGCTACAGACGAGTACAGTCTGCATTTATGTATGCCTGTATTTACAGCCGCTCCCCATCGCTCCCATTATTGCCAGAGCTCCTCCTGCCAGATCAACAGAACTCTAACTCAGTCTATGGAAGATTTATGAAACCAGTCCCTTGTGCCAAAAAGGTCAGGGACTGCTGCTGTAGATTTAGTGTTTGGGAATTGTCCTCTCTTTGCATTTTTAGGAGGGTTTTATGAATGTATAAAGGTTTTTATTTCTTCAGGCATCATGTGTGAAAAACAGACACATACAAATTTCTTTTGTGTTGTGGTCACTTTTTGTTTTGGAGGTACTGGGGGTTGAACCCAGGGCCTCACGCCTGCGTGCTTTGCAAGTGCTGGTCCACTGAGCTGTGCCCCCAGCCCATTTTTTTTTTAGTTTTTGAGACAGGGTCTCGCTAAATTACACAGACTGCCTCTGGTCTCGAACTTGCTATCCTCCCGCCTCCGCCTCCAGAGCTGCTGGGATTGTAGGTGTGTGCCACTGCGCTCGGCATAGTCACATTTTTTTTAGGACGACAAACATCTCTGAAATTTTATTGTGGAATTTAATAATTATACTGGCTGGTCATGGTGGCGCACACCTGTAATCCCAGGGACTTAGGAAGCAGAGCAAGTTTGAGACCAGAGGCAGCTGGCATGATTTAGTGAGACCTTGTTTCAAAATGAAAAGTGAAAGATGAGCTAGAGATGCAGCTCAGTGGCAGAGTGCTTGCAAAAGCATGCATGAGGCCCTGGGTTCAAGTCTCCAATACTGGGAAAAAAACCCAAATACATATATATGTATAATCATACTGTCTGCAGCCATACCATCCTGGCATTCAATCCAGTCTGATCTTGGGAGTTAAGCAGGGTCATCCTGGTTAGTCCTTGCATGGGAGACAGCCTGGGAATACCAGGTACGACAGGGTAGGGAGAAGGACCTGGCAACCTACCTGAAATCATTGAAAATTCTATAAATAGCAGAGAAGCACTGACCGTGGTGCTGGGTAGTGTTTCATTCTGTTGTACATAGCGTCGCAATGAGTTAGACCCTACTCAATAGCACCTAACAACAGCAATAACAACGTAATCATACCGTAAATGGTTGGAATGAAGATGTAATATTCAGTGACCTAAAATTCAGTCCCCACATTACCTCTTCCATGCTGATGTGCACATCATACCTTAGACAAATGTCATCAACAGAACTATGTTTTGCATCCTAGTGTTCTTTTCTCTTGGTATCGTGAAGAGAGATGACCAATTTTGGAGAGTTACACATTTGTTTCTATAATAAAAATGAATATTAATTAGCAGAAGGTTGAGTAGATAGTGTTGATGTTAAGAAGAAATTAAAAGTCAGTCCTTTCGTGGGTGCCTGCATGTGTCCATCTAACCAGCTGCATCTACATTTCTGCTTTCCTAGGTCAGACACTCCCCTCATTTACAAAGCCGTGCCCAGCTGGTTTGTGTGCGTGGAGCACATGGTGGACCAGCTACTGAAGAACAATGACCTGTGTTACTGGTGAGCGCGAGTGGTGTTTCTCATGCTATTCTTCACAGGCAGTTAGTTTATGCTCCCTCCAAATTAGTTGTCATCTTTTATTGTTTACTGTGATTGTTGCCTCTAGTCTATGTGTTAAGGAACACAAAATAATTTAATATTATAAAATAGAAGTTAGTATCCTGCATACGATACAGCATGTAAGGGAGGATTTTTCTTTTTTAAAACCCAGTGGAAATGAGCAGATATACAGAATGGAATGGTTTTGGAGGAAATTCTGACTCTACTCAGAATCTGTTAACCTTAAATAAAATCATTTTCAGGATAAATATTATTTTGGGATGTGCCAGCGCCATTCATTCTTAACCCCTTTTTGTACTTGAGTTCCTGGACTAGATGATGTCTCCTATACCTGACTTTATAGAAAAGCCCTAAGTGAGAAGCCTTTGCCCTCCCCAGCTGGTACCTGACTACAGGTGACAATCCAAGCATTGTCCTTGAACCTGTGTGTACAAAATGGAGCAAGGCTTGAATCTGTGTGTTTCAAAAGAATGTTTTTCCTGAGTGTTTGGAGTTTATTGCGTATCTCGTCCAAGGACCCAAGCAGACTGACATACTGTGTTTGATTTTTGGGAGAATGAGAAGAACCTCAGGACAGTAAAGAAAATGGTTATAAACTCTAGCTTTGTAGTGTTCCTAGCAAAGTGATCCTCATTTCTCAAAAAACAGCTTTTCCATGTTTGAAGCCAATAAGCTCATTAGTTCCCCATATACATACATACATACATATATATATATATATATATATATATATATATAATTATGAATAGAATATTAGTAAAATAGCCTCAAGAGGCTGTAGACATATGAACTGATCTGTATAATAAAGGGTGATAACTGTAATGGCCAAGAAGAAGAGACTAGTTGGGAGCCTAGGAGTGCCTTGACTCAGCCTTGTGCTTTGGAAGGATTCCTGCAGAGCTGAACCTCAAGAGGTAAAAGAGCTATTTTGTAGTCAGGAGTAGTGGAAGTGTTCAGCGTAAGAAGAGTGGCAGAAGGGCTGCCCAGCAAAGAGAGGGCACAGCAAAGACAGTTCCACGAGTAGCTGCATGCTGCAGAACTTGCCTCATTGCTGGAGCCTAAAGTGCAAGGTCAGGGATGACCAGAGAGGAGGCTGAAGAGAAGGCCTCAGAACAGCTACCAGCTACTGGGTGTGGTGATGCACACCTGTAACCTCAGCACTCAGGAGGCTGAGGCAGGAGAATTGTGAATTTGAGGCCTCCAGGCTACATAGGAAAACACTATCTCCCAAAAAAAAAAAAAAAAAAAAAAAGGAACAGCTACCAACCTCCCAGCCAGCCCATTTCGAGCTTCAGGATGGTGAAGGTGTCATGAGGTCTACAGTTGAGGAGAAGGATGCTGGCTAAACTCAGGGTGGCTGTTCAGAGGTCTTTAGTGTTGCCTGTTACCCAAGAATATGTGGGAGGCATTGTGCTTTGGATCATGTGTGGTAGCCCAGTCTGTCACGTGCGTTGGTGCCATCCACTCAAAAGAAATGCTCCTTGCAGTGCGCTCTGCCTTTGCAGAGTGTTTGGTCCATCATGCATTACACAAAGGCTTATGTGAATAAAATTTATAATTTTTGCTTACTAATGTTCTTAAGCGGGCTGGGATTTAGCTCAGTTGGTAGAGCACTGCGCTGCAGTCTCTGAGGTCCTGAGTTCGATTCCCAGTACCGCAAAAATGGGAGAAGGACCTGGCAATCCACTTCTGAGGCGATCCCAAAACAGTCAGCCATTGAAAACCCTATGAGGGTCGCTATGAGTTGGATACTGACTCGAGGGCACTTAACAACAACAACAATGTTCTTAAATGATTGGTAATCTAATCTGTTTATTTCAGGGTCCCAGAGTTTGTACGAGAAAAGCGATTTGGAAATTGGCTGAAAGATGCACGTGACTGGGCAATTTCCAGAAACAGATACTGGGGCACCCCCATCCCACTGTGGGTCAGTGAAGACTTTGAGGAGGTGAGGCGGGGTTGTATGTCCTCGTGTTTATATTCACTGTAGTACTTTGTTCATGTCATGAATATGGTGTAAAAGAATGTGGTTTCTTTTTTTTCTTTGCCTCTTCCTTATTTCACCTTTTTTTTTCTTTATTCCTTCCTAGAATTGTGACGTAAAATAAGAATCTGTCTTTCTGGTTTTAATTTTTACTTTACTTTTACTTAAATGAAGTTTTGAAATGTTCCTCGGTATAAAGAATACAGTTTGTGTACTTTTTCAGGGAAATCCACACATTAGGCTTTGTGTGTGTGTGTATATGTATTGCCCTGATCTCCTCCACACACATACCCTGCATCAAGTTGTTGTTACTAGGTGGCTGCAAGTCAGATCCAACGAATAGAGACTCTTATAGGGTTTTCAATGGCTGTTTTGGGATTGCTTGAGGAGTGGATTTCCATGTCCTTCTCCCATTTTTGCAGTGCTAGTGATTGAGCTCAGGTCCTGAGAGAGTGCAGAGCAGCACTCTACCAACTGAGCTAAACTCCAGGCCCCCTGCATCAAGTTATATAGCATTAAGGTTAAACTGATCTTAAAGATCAAAGGAGAAACTTGAAAAAAGTTTACCAAAGCATTGCAGACCTCTACGTCCAAAATTGTGTGTGTGTGGTATGTGTAGATAGATTGTTGTTGTTGTTGTTGTTAGGTGCCGTCGAGTCGGTATCCAACTCATAGCGACCCTCATAGGGTTTTCAATGGCTGAGTGCTTTGGGATTGCCTTGGGAGTGGATTGCCAGACCCTTCTCCCATTTTTGTGGTGCTGGGAATTGAACTCGGGGCCTCAGAGACTGCAGTGCAGCACTCTACCCACTGAGCTAAATTCCAATCCATGTAGATAGATAGGAAGACATATTTTCATGGTGGGCCCTTCTGTCCAATGCTGAGAGTGTTACAGCAGTAATGAGAAATAGCACTCCAGGGATTGGTTGGTTTCCAGTAGGGACCCGAAAGGCAACAGTGAAGGCCCTGAGTCAGGAGGCTTTTCAGGACTGAATAGGAAGGGCAGGGAAAGAGGCGAGGGGTCCCTCTAAGTAGCAGAAGCCCCTTCCCTGGGTGAGAACTCCCAACCACCCTACTGGCACAGCCCCTGTCAGAGGATTGTCCCATTCTGGGTGCCCAGGTATCTCCATCTCTCAGTTCCTTACCCAGACATAACCCTAATATCTTTTGGCTTCGACTGATTATTTGGATATGGTCCATGCATAATAATTTGGTCCTAGCTTTGTCTAGGGAAGATTCCAGGTTAAAGAGCCAGATTCAGCTGCCGGGAAGAAACTGAGATGCCTTAGAGAAATAGTGTAAGGCATTTCAGTTGTGCTAGTTTTCTTTGGCAGAGATTTGCATATGGTAAATCCTCCATAAATACCTGTTGAGATGATGGTTGTGAATGTTTAAAATCCTCTCCATGTAGGGACCATCTGAAATAAAGGTGGGTAAAGAAGTAGCAAAGTAAGCACCTGCTTTTCAGAGACCAACTTATGGTCTTTCATGAGAAGTAGGCCTCGTTAGTGATGACTGTCCTTCGACCCAGATTGTTGTATGAATAAGCTTTTAACAAAAATCAGAGGTTTCTAAAACTAAACATGAATGCTACATAAATTAACTCAGCATGATCTCTTTGACTCTAAGACTGGAGTCCCCAACCCCCAGGCCTGTTAGGAATCTGGAATGCACAGCAGGAAGGGAGTAGTGAGCAGCAAAGCTTCATCTGTATTTACAGCCGCTCCTCTTCTCGCACATTACCACTTGAATCATACTGAAACCATCCCCACTCTCCTACCCCTCCAGTCCATGGAAAAATTGTCTTCCACAAAACCAGTCCCTGGTGCTGAAAAGACTGGGGACCACTGCTCTAAGATCCTCCTGCTTTTAACTTTGTTTTTGGCAGATAGTTTGCATTGGGTCAGTAGCAGAACTTGAAGAACTGTCGGGAGCAAAGATCTCAGATCTCCACAGAGAGAGGTCAGTTTCTGAATGTTTGATACACTTCAATCCTGTGACCTTCCTGTTAAAATACAATTACTAGCAAATTACAGATCTGCACATGGAAAGCACTAGTTTGTTAATTGCTTTGTTGATGACTCATGTGGAGTTGAGGTAATATATCCTCCTTCCTTGAGTGAAGTGTCAGGTGACTTTGATTCATGATCTTTCGCACTGAAGACTACTGGTGCTTTCCGAAAGCCTTTGAGAATTGCTGCTATTTTGGTTTGCAAATACAAATCCAGTTATGCATCACTTAACCATGAGGTCTGTTCTGAGAAATGTATCATCAGGCAATTTTTTCCTTGTACAAACTTCTTAAAAAGCTGGCAGGAAACCTAGATGGTATAGGTCAACCACTCAACGTGGCTTTTGCATCAAGTGATGCAGGAAGCATGAGATGTAAGTGGGTGCTGGTGGCATAACATGACATTATTTATAGTAGGAGTAGGATCGCACTACTGAACAATGAAAGTATAGTAAGTATGAAAGTGATTACATAGTCATTTATTGTCTTTAACTATTAGGAACCATGCATGATTGTATGTTATACTTTTATACATCTTTTAGCACCATAGTTTTCTTTACTTCAGCATCAGCACAGACCTGTGAGTTAGGCATTGTGCCACATTAAGAACACTACATTATCACCAAGTGATAGGACATTTTCAGCCCCATTATAACTTACAGGAGCACTGTATGCCCAGTCCCTCGTTGATCAAAACATTGTTGTGCAACATGTGACTGTAGTATCTTATCAGGGCTTTGTGTTTCCTATGGGCATCTAAACTGCCAGTTCTGTGTGCTAAAACTAAGTTGAAAGTAGCATCTTTTCCGTTTGGTAGCATTGACCACCTGACCATTCCGTCACGCTGTGGGAAAGGATCATTGCGGCGCATCTCTGAAGTATTTGACTGCTGGTTTGAAAGTGGCAGCATGCCCTATGCTCAAGTTCATTATCCATTTGAAAATAAGAGGGAATTTGAGGATGCCTTTCCTGCAGACTTCATTGCTGAAGGCATCGACCAAACCAGAGGATGGTATGCCTCTTCTTTCTTCATGTTTTTCTTGATTTTATTTTATTAAGCAAGTATTTTACTGAGCGCCTACTGTGTTATCTTCTGGTTGTTGAGATTGTAGCAAAGAAGAGAGGCTCAGTTCCTGCCTCCTGTCCTTCCCACTCAGCATGGACATGAAGTGTGTTTCAAGTAGGAATCTATTGCTACAATAGGGCTGTAGTGTCCCCTTTGCAGTAATTCACATTTTAGAATAATAATATATAGATATGTATATGTGTGTGTGTATATATATATATATATATATATATGATACAAAACAATATGTATTCTTAGCTTGTTTACTTCAAATCATTTATTCAAATGCTTAATGAGTACTTACAACAAGACAGTAGGTTGAGTGCTGGCAATTTGGGAGGTAGTTAGAAGCGTGCTCAGATGTTGAGTCTGGCCTTATAAATTAACATTCTAAAGAATCCAGATTAAAATAATAATAATAATCATATACATGTGGGGAGGGTTTGGCATTGGTTTTATATGGTGCCCTATTTAAGAAGTATCCTGCCAGACGTGGTGGCGCACACCTGTAATTCCCAGCGGCTCGGGAGGCGGAGGCGGGAGGATCGCAAGTTCGAGACCAGAGGCAGTCTGTGTAATTTAGCGAGACCCTGTCTCAAAAAGTAAAAAAAAAGGGCTGAGGTGCAGCTCAGTGGTCCAGCACTTGCAGAGCATGTAGGCGCGAGGCCCTGGGTTCAACCCCCAGTACCACACACACACACAAAAAAGTATCCTCAACTTTATTGGAAAAAGGTGAGTTACATTTTCATGGCTAGGTTTTGCTGGTCTGTGTGCTAATTTATTTACTTTCATTAGTGATATTGCTGCAGGTGTGTGTTTAAAGAATTATTGGTGTCCTGTTCTGCTTTTTATTTATTTGTATGTATGTATGTATGTATGTATTTATTTATTTATTTATTTTGCAATACTGAGTGTTGAACCCAGGGCCTCTCGCTTGCATGCTTTGCAAGTGCTGGACTACTGAGCTGCACGCCCAGACCATTTTTTTTTTTTACTTTTTGAGACAAGGTTTCACTAAACCTGCCTCAGCCTCCTGGGTCACTGGGATTACAGGCTTGTGCCGCTGCTCCCAGCTTGATCTGTAGGAGGTTTCGTGCATCTTCTCCCCACATGATTGCTCCCCACCTGATTCTGATGTGTAACCAGAACTAAGCCACTGCTTCATATGATTATCAAGAATAATGAGTCAAAAATAAAAGTTCAGTCCAGTGAGTAAATATGTTTTTTCCTGTGTTTAGACTTCTTTTTTGTTCTTACTGAACTGCTGTTTTTTGTTTGTTGTTTTCAGGTTTTACACCCTGTTGGTGCTGGCTACAGCTCTCTTTGGACAACCACCTTTCAAGAACGTGATTGTGAATGGGCTTGTCTTGGCCAGGCAGGTTTACCCATCTCTGTAGTGACTAGTTCCAGTTCCTATACGCTTGTTCTCACCCTGGAAGCTTTTGCTTTTCAGTGCATGTATGTTCTTCGTGGGCTTCACCACATTTTCTCTCTGAATAGAGGAATTTAGCAACACAAAATTTTGGTGCTAGTCCTCTTTCCCTTCTAGCCTCAAACTTTTTGGCACTCTTCCTTTTTTCTTTTTTCTGTTTTCTTATTTCTTTTCTTTTTGGTTTTTATTTCTTTTTTTGTTTTTGTTTGTTTGTCCATTTTCAGGGTCTCTCTAGGTAGCCTAGGCTGGCCTCAAACTTGCAATCCTGTTACCTCTGCCTCCCAAGTGCTGGGATTACAGGTGTGTGCCACCATGTCCAGTCCCTGCTTCTCCTTTACATTGATAGTGATGTCCTGTCCACATCTCCACCCTTAGTTTTGTGTCTCTCCATGCCCACTCTTTGCTAAAGAGAAGAGCATTATGGGCCAGGCCTTGGTCAGGCCTCATGAAGACAAAGCTAGAGGCTGACTCCTAGATTATGTACTACTAGTAGCACAATGGGGCTGGGATTTAGCTCAGTTGGTAGAGTGCTGCACTACAGTCTCTGAGGTCCTGAATTCAATTCCCAGCACCACAAAAAACGGGAGAAGGACCTGGCAACCCACTCCCAAGGCAATCCCGAAACATTCAGCCATGGAAAACCCTATGAGGGTCGCTATGAGTCGGATACTAACTCAACAGCACCTAACAACCAACAACAGTAACAATGTTACTATCAATATCACTAATAATAAAACAACATTTACTTAATGTAGCATTTTTTGAAGTAAATTTGTTTATAGGTTACACCTAATGTGTACATTGGACCTGAATTGTGGATTTTTGTTCTTTTTGTTGTGGAAGCTCTGACTTCCAGAGATCATGAGTGCTGGAATCAGAGCCACTGAGAGCCATACAAGGCTCTCCGCAAGGACTCTGCCTCCCACTGAGAATTATTTCCCACTTTTTAGTACTATAGCAGCCTTACATTTAAAAAAAATTTTTTTAATTGAAAATTTTGTTGAGTTTGTAGATTTGCATGCCATTATGAAATATGAAAGAGGTCCTTTGTGTATTTTGCTCAGTTTATCCCAGTAGTCACGTTTGTAAACTCTAGTATATTATCACAACCAGGATGTTGACAGTACACTGATCTTATTCAGAGTTCCGTAGCTTTACATGTTCTCATTTGGTCGGTTGTATTTACTAGTATTTAACTTTCTCATGTGTAGGTTTCTGTATTCACCAGCATGGTCAAGATACTTAATGGTCTCAACACCACATCTCTCCTGTTGCTCTTTCTGAGAACACTTACCATCTTCCCACTCATGTTCATTATCTCTGGCAACCACTAATCTGTTCTCCATCTCTGTAATTTCATCATTTTAAGAGTTTTATATAAATAGAATCATATTGTTCCAAATTTGTGAGGATTGACTTTGAAGCATAATTCATTGGAGGTTTCACATTGTTGCACATATCAAAAGTTTATTCTTTTGCATTGCTGAGTGGTGTGCCATGCTGTCAGTATACCACAGTTTATTTTACCTTCCACCTGTTTTGTTTGTTGTTTGGTTGGTTGATTGGATTTTGGTTTTTTGTTTGTGTTTTCGGTGCTAAAGATTGAACCCAGAGCCTCTTGTATGCTAGACAAGAGCTCTACCACAGCTATATCCCCAGCCCAGTCTTCCCCTTCTGGAAGGGCATCTGGCTTGCTTCCAGTGTTCAGTGATTGTGAATAAAAATGCTGTCTATGTTCATATACCGTTTTTAATGTGAATTTAAGTTTTCATTTCTTTGGGATAAATATGAAGACATCTTCTTGTTCCAGTCCAGTCTGAAGCTTCCCCATGGACTTACCATGGTATTAAAAATGAGTTTATAAATGTCAGCAGGACAATCTTATTGTTATGCCTAACACTAGCTTATACAACAGTTACTCTTTCTCGTTTGCATTTATATATTTCCATTTGCAAATAATCTCTACCCAACTGTATTATTTACTTATTTAACTGGCATCTGCCTTTTGTTTTACAAGTGATGGCCAAAAAATGAGCAAACGAAAAAAGAATTATCCAGATCCCGTTTCAATAATCCAGAAGTATGGTGCCGATGCCCTCAGGTACGAAGCAGTCCTTTGCCTATTATTTGTCACTCTTACATCTGCATTTCCCATCCTATTAATCACAATTCTTAGATTTGACTTATGTTTTTAGACATGGATATTATATGGAGAGTTACACTGATATGGTGGTTGATTTTAAACCCTAAACATTGTTTTCTGAATAATAAAGGCATTTGCAAGCATAGAAGTATTTTTGAAGAAGAGGACCTGTTTGGGGGTTATCCAAGTCCTCCCCAGGCTAGTTGCAGTTGCCTCTACATCACTTCCTTTCTTGGTTTTCTCTATTGTTATTATTACCATTATTTCATCATTTAATTTTGTATTTGTGGAGCAATATAAGATATATTTATGCAAGAGCAAATAAAAATTAATACTGACAGTTTTAGAGATATTTGAGCCACTGCTTAAAATAGTCATAGTCATGAAATCACACTGTGCTCAAGCTGAGAGAGACCTAGAGGTCTCGGTTAGCATTCCCATGTCATAGATGAGACCCATGGCCGGCCCTTGGCTGAGCACCTTCACACAGCACTGTGTGGCCCAGGAACAGATACAAGGACTGTCCCTCAACTCATTTGCCTGTCAGATTCCTCTTGGTGCTACTGCCCACTGTTCTGGGTAATTCCCTGTGGTCAAGGTTGTCTTGCAGGAACTTGAGCAGCATTCCTGCCCCCTGCCCACCCAGGTTTCAGACTGTACTATGTGAAGGTTGCTTCTCGTCAATTCGTGTCCACCTGTGGTGGGGTGGGGGCAGTGTCCAGGAGAGAGAGGAAGTAGCTCTTGGCAAGTGCCAGGCCGGTCTTCCTACGGCAGTGCCATATCTTGGTGTAGGGTTACATATAGCAAACCCCTTTATAATTTGCTAGGTGTTATACACAAAGAGCTCTGCACTTTTTCAATTGGCCAAAATATTCATGATCATTCACCTTTATAGAAAAATGTGGAATTTATTCTGTCCCACTCAATATGTCAAGTAGTAATATTTTGTTTACTGTCTATCTAACTTTCCTAGGGGAATTTTCTCCCTCTTCCAGGTTATATCTGATTAACTCCCCCGTGGTGAGAGCTGAAAACCTGCGCTTTAAGGAGGAGGGTGTGCGGGACGTGCTCAAGGATGTGTTGCTCCCGTGGTACAATGCGTACCGCTTCTTTGTCCAGAATGTCCTGAGGCTCCACAAGGTATGACTACAGCAGGCGGTGTGCTGAGCAACAAGGTGGGGCTGTGGTGACCTCTTCATGGTGTATGATGTGGATGGGCACCCAGAGCCCTGGGCAAGCCATACACAAAGGTGCAGCAGGTGTCTGGGGTCCTCTGTGGGACATGGGCTTCTTCCGGAGAAGAGTTGTGTCATGGAGTTGTTTCATTAGCCTATTCTTGGTGCTAGGACATTCGTGAGATACCCCTCCCTCAGGGAACCAGTGAGGCTGGGAACAGGGGAAACAATACCAGTCAACGCTGCCAGATGAGTCCCTGGGGAAGGGCCGGGACAGAGCCTGGGGATGGGACTGGCTATTATGTGAAGTGGCATTGGGCTGGGACTCTAAGCATGACAGCAGCTCTGGATGGTTTGTCAGGATGCACATAAGTTACAATATATGTGAATGTGCCCCTCAGAGCGGCTGCTTGCTCCTGGGAAGCCCTTGGTCAGGTGTCACCTCCCAGTCCCTGGCTTCATCAGGCCAGCCCATCACCTGCACCCGTACCTGTTCCTAGGCACATTGAAGAGACAGCTGGGGTCAGAGCCTCAGTCCTGCCCACCCTCTTATCCCAGCACCTTACTGCTGAAGGAGTGTGTGATGTGCCTGCTGCTTGAGCAGCCAGCTCACTCACTGCTGCTGTCTCTGAGTTCAGCTCACTTCACTCTGCTGGGAGGACTCGGCATCACCTGGGACTCCTGGGTGCACTCTTCCCTGGGAATTGAGAAAGGCAGGTGTCTTCCCTGTGCTCCTAGCATTCCTCTCTTTTGATCATACCACCTCTTTGCCTGAGGTTCTGCCAGGTAGAGAAAGCAGGCCTCAGGCAGGTGCAGTCTGCAAACCTATGTTGGTGGGGGATTCAGGAATACAGATGAAGGGACTGCTGCCTGTGGGGGAGGGTTGTATGGACATAACAAGAGTTAAGCGGCTCCCCCGTGACACATTTACAACCAGGAGAGGAGTCACGTTACCACTGCTGTGTCATTCTGGTGGTAGTGCTTAGGCACGCAGTGAGTTCAGTTCACAGAGGAGGGACAGGTGAAATGGGCCGTTGGGATCAAGGAAGATTTAAAACCAGTGATAAAAGATTCTGGGCAAGATGAACAGCCTAAGCATGAAAACTGATTCTCAGTACTCATTTTCAATTTGTGGACAGTCTTTCAATCCTAGAAAGCTTGACGGTCCTTCATTCCTTAGGTTTAAAATAACTAAACCCTACACAAGACTTTATTAACATCTCTGAATTAAGAATTATGCTTGAGTGCAGAGAAATAGGTTTTTCCTAAATTGTCTTCATTGCACTCAAAAACCTTAGTTAATTGATGACTTAATGCCCTAAATTGGTGCTTATCTTGAAAATGCTGTTGAATATCAGAAATGGAGATTGCCACAAAGGTCTGGGGTTGTTTTTGCTGCTGTTTTCAGTTTTAGTGGTGTAAAGAATTCATTTCTCAGTAGCTTCCCTACCATGCATGTGAATGTCTCATTAATGGTCTATTTATAGGAGGAAAAAACGGAATTCCTCTACAATGAGAACATCATTAAAGAAAGCCCCAACATCACAGACCGGTGGATCCTCTCCTTCATGCAGTCGCTTGTGGGGTTCTTTGAGACTGAGATGTCAGGTGAGTGTCCCTTGGGCTGTCTGCCCAGGGTTAAGAACCGCTTATTCTCTTTATGGGAGAAGGACCCGGCAACCCACTCCTAAAAGACAATCAGCCATTGAAAACCCTATGAACAGCAGAGAGGCAGTAACAAAACTGTTTTGCCTGTTGTACATAGGGTCGCTGTGAGTCGGACAGCAACCCAACAGCACCTAACACAACAATAATTCTCTTTATAATTGCCCTTTTGCTCTTTATCTGGTTTTCACTTCAAACATCAGGGAGAGATGACTGCAAATAAGTAACTGTTTCCTTTAACCCCAAATTCTGTTTCATTAAGGCTTGTTGGTTATAGAAAGGTGTTTGTTTCATGGCCTGGGGACATTGTGTCTGAGGAGTGTCCAGGTGGCCTTATCCCTCTGCAGAGGAGCACAGGCTGTGAGGCTGAGCAGTCACAAGTTCAACACCCAGCTCTACCACTTGGTCCTCAGGCTTGTGAACCTCAGTTTCCTTACCTGCAAAATACCTGGTAGAATTACTATCAGGCTTTAACCGAGATGATTAACAGAAGGTAACTGTCAGAAAGTAATACTTGTTAATGCTTTTTAAATTAATTTTCTGTCTATTTTCATTATTAAATAATCTCTTGCCTATTTTTAAAAATCAGAAAATTCAGTAAAGCAATATAATGAAATAGACTTTTCCACGTATTTCTGTTAGGTAAGAGTCACTTTAGTTTTAGACAAAAGTTGGGAAAGTAGATTATGTTTGTCTCCCTAAGATTGTGATGGATACAACTCTAGGTGCAGGTAAGAGAAATTCGAGAAATTGTTGACTCAGACAACTCTGACAGTCTGTAAAGGGTACGGCCATTATAGTGAGGGCAAGAGAGGCGGAGACAGATCTCCCATCGATACCCAGGTGAGATTAACCTGCCTCCTCTCCACTCCATTGAGCAGGGGCAGCTGGCCAGAGTAGACCTATGGCTCAACATTAGCTTAGTCACCAGTACATGGCTCTCCTTGGCATAGTTGGTGCCACTACGCTTGGCACAAAAGGACTATAAGCCATTGACCTGAAGAGTGTGTCCACTGCATTAAACATTCATAAGGATCATGACAGTGAAGCTCTCAGTCAGACTCCAGATGAGGATGGAAATGAGTGGCAGGCTGACTGCTGCTGGAGAAGACAGGGCTAGGAACCTGCCATCCCTGACACTCAAGCTATTGGACAAGTAGGAGAAGAATATGGGGATTTTTGCCCAAAGCCTCTGCCATCTTTGGGCACCTACTGCCATTTCTTCCCATGAAGCTGGGTCTGGAGAGCATGCCTTCCAGTCAGAGCCTAGTGTGCCTAGAAGGTAGAGAGCAGTAGCCACATTGCAAGGGTCATGCACAGGAGGCCAACTGCTGACCCATACTTTCTTTGGGACCCAGCTTTGCCCGCCCGCCCCCTTCGTACCTGCAGTGCCCTATTCAGCAAGGGCATGAGAGAGCCCACTTCGTAGAGCCATGTGGTATCCTTTGGGAGTCTGCAGTTACTTTTAATGGTCTCAGCGGTAGCTGCTCCTGCCCCGTGCTTTGTGTGCTCCTTATATACAGGGATCATTTACTCTCTAAGAGTGGAACCCTGAACACAGGAAACCCAAGCTTCCCAGAGAGTGAAAAATGTGCTCAGCCCTAGACACACTTTAGGCTGACCTCTCTTAGTAGAATAGGCTGAAATCACCCGGTCTGGGAGTGTTACCAGGCAGGGACTCTGACCCGCGGTTGTGGTCTTTATGGAGCATGGCCCAGAGCTGCCTTGCCCTTTGCAATGTCTCATCTCTTTTGTTTAGACGAGGAGACTCATTAACTCTCACCAATTAACTTCTCATTAATACAAATTATTGTGTATAAACTTTGGTCTTCCCCTTTTGGTTTTGGTGTTTGTGCACCATAGTCTCAGGTACGGGGAGATGAGTGAGGGAATCCTTAAAATAAGCCTTGCCTCAAATAAGATTGTCTCAGTACTCTCTGAGTTCCTCAAGGGGCGACTCAAATCCTGTCTTTCATTAAGAGCCTTTTTCTTTCCACAATCACCATTCACTTCTTTTCCTCCATTATTTTAACCTCTAGAAAGTCTGTTCTAATTTGTTCATAGCCTTTGCCAGAGTTTCTCAACAGCAGCGTTATCGACAGTTTGGACTGCATCATTCTTTTTCGTGGGGGCTGTGCTGCACATTGTGGGACGTTGAACAGACTCCATGTTTCCCTCAGTGAGATGCAACCCTCTCCCCACAAATTAAGATGACAAAAATATCTCTTCAGGCATTGCCCAGTGTCCTCTGGAGCAGAATGGCTTCTGACTGAGTACCACTGGCCTGTGCCATGCCCCTTAGCATCTTAACTCAAGCTTTCTGCTGGCTTTCAGTTGAGGTACGAGGTAGTATAGTGGAAAGAAGTTGGGCTTTGTTGGTTCTGTCACATTGTGCAACTCCACATACACCATGCTTCCCAGAGTCCTGTGGGGGGGGCCTTAGACATTGAGCCACACAGACTGGGGGTTCAGTTTTTCCTCACTGACCACAGGCTGGGGGTTCAGTTTTTCTCACTGACCTACATGGGCTTGCATGGGGCTCATGGTGGTTTTGTGTGCACTCCTTGAACACCTTGGCTGCCATGTTGTTAGGTGCCATTGAGTCGGGTCCAACACCTAGCAACCCTATGTACAGCAGAATGAAACACTACCAGACACTGTGCTATGCCTGGCACTATTGTCAGTGCTTCTCTGCTATTCATGGGGTTTTCGGTGGCAGATTGCATCAGAAGTGGATTGCCATGTCCTCCCATTTTGTGGTGCTGGGGATAGAACCCAGGGCCTTGGAGAGCACAGAGCAGACTCTACCAACTGAGCTAACTCCCAGCTCCATCCACCAAGGTGGCTGCCTGACCGATTCCTTACTTTTAGCTTACAGACTTTACACCGTGGTACCTCATCTGGTCAAGTTTATAGATACTCTGACCAACTGGTATGTCAGAATGAACCGCAGAAGATTAAAGGTAAGTGCTGGTAGGGAAAAAGAAAATATGAAGTTTGAGAATTGAAGAAAATGGAGAGTAGCCAAAAGAGAAAAGACAACCTTGTCAAAATGTCTGTTTTTGATACTTTTTCTTTTCCTTTTATGGTGTTATAAATTAACACCATATTGATTGCCATTTGACAGGGACCTAAGAGTTCTAAAGTTCATTTTGTATATTTTGACCACTATGGACATGTCATATTGGAAGAAAGTGTCCACGCCCATGCAGGACTAAACTGAGCAGACCTCTTAGAGTTCTGCAAATGTTGTTAGGTATGGCTGTGATCTTCAGAAGGGCATTTCCTTGCTTTAACTCCTACAGAAATAGTCATTTATGAAGCCTTCTGTGGCCAAAATTCTTCCTTAGGTGTTGGGGGTTTAGGAGGAGCATAATAGTCAACCCCCAGCCCCACAAAACAAAAACAAAAACGAAAAAAGTCTTCGTAGTAAAAGCCTGCAGTGCAGCTGCAATTTCATTTTGATTAAAATATACTTACATGTATATAACACGTATCTAGAATTACTGTAATTATCTCTGGGTAACTTACCTATTGTTGCCTTTTCTATTTTTAATTATCTTTATGTTTTTCATACAATGAGATAATTAAAGGCACAAAGTAGCTGGTGTGGTGGCACATTCCTGTAGCCCTAGAAGCTTAGGAAGCAGAGGCAGGAGGATCACAGGTTGGAGGCCAGAGGCAGCCTGTGTAACTTAGCAAGACCCTGTCTCAAGATAAAAAATAGAAAGGGCCTGGGCGAGCAGCTCAGTGGTAGAGCTCTTGCAAAGTATGTGCGAGGCCCTGGTTTCAACCCCTAAGTACTGCTAAATAAATAAATCACATTGTATGTATTCCTTCTAATGGAAGAATTTTACATAAATGTACTTTAGGATTGTCTATTAGCAACTATTTCTTTCTGTTGCTTGTGAATCCATTCTCTTCAGCCTTCAGGTCCAGTCAATCTTTACCTCCCAGTTACAGAGCCATCCCCATCTCCTTGGCCCCAGGGGGATAGCACACAAATGTCCCATCCTATCCCCCTCCCTACCCTCAAGGACCACTGTGATGGCGTGACTCCAGGGGTCCAGTGGGTGTGGCCATTTCTTCTTCTTCTTCTTTTTTTTTTTTTATACTGGGGGTTGAACCCAGGGCCTCATGCTTGCATGTTCTGCAAGTGCTGGACCACTGAGCTGTACCCTCAGCCCATTTTTTTTTTACTTTTTGAGACAGAGTCTCGCTAAGTTGGCAGACTGCCTCTGGTCTCGAACTTGTGATCCTCCTGCCTTCTCCTCCTGAGCTGCTTGGATTACAGGCGTGCACCACCACGCCCGGCTCACCATTTCTTCTTGCTCTGTCTTGTGTGCTAACTTTGTGCTGCACGTTCACAGTGGGCTGCCTCTTTTTAATAGACTTTTTTTTTTTTATGGTAAACCCTTATTTTTTGCAGTTTAATGTTTCCTTTTTTTTTTTTTTTTCTTCACTAGGGTGAACATGGAATGGAAGACTGTGTTATGACCCTGGAGACTTTGTTTAGTGTCCTGCTTTCTCTGTGCAGGCTGATGGTGAGAGTCCTGGCTCCTTTCTCAAACTCTGGCCTGTGGGCTACACTCAGTACCTTCCTGCTTCAGTGTCCGCTGCTTGTATCTGTTCTGAATAGAAGCATTAAAACAGTTCACCTCTGTAGATCCTTCTCAAAAATCTTAATAGCTCAAACAGGTCAAGCAAGGGCTAAGAAATACTAGATTCTTAGTCACTGGTGGTACAGTACAAATCAGGTTCCTTGCAGTTAGACAAGGATCTACACTTTGGTAAAGCATACATCATCTTAATGTGGATGCTATAATTGTACATTAACCAGGATCATAACATTCTTAATTTAGCATTTAAAGAAAATGTGTAAGGAGTTCTTTGAAACAAGTTCCTATCAGTTAAACCACTAATTAAATGATATACCACAGAAAAGGCAGAACTTTTAAGTCCCTGTATCATGTTCTTCTACTGCAGTATAGTGGTACAAGCCTTCTATTTATTCTGTAACACTCACAGGAGAATCTGCCTTGTACAAAGTCTCTGTACAAAATCCTATGTCTGGTGCTTTTCATCCTGGCCTCATTTACCTGTGAGGCAAATGGTGTTTTCCCAGTTT
This sequence comes from Pedetes capensis, assembly GCA_007922755.1. NCBI lineage: Eukaryota > Metazoa > Chordata > Mammalia > Rodentia > Pedetidae > Pedetes > Pedetes capensis. Next base: position 37,105 of record VMDO01005702.1, on the reverse strand, counting down.
ACAGATGGAGAGTTCTGGGGCTTAGGGGTGTTCAGTCCTCCGTGCATATTCACTTCACTGGTACTTGGTTAGGAGCGCCTTCCACCTGACACACATCTGGAAGTCCAGAGATATTGTACGTGCTCTGGCTGTAGCCCTACTGCTATGCTTCATTATTATAAGGTAATTGCCCTTTTGGAGGGTATGTTTAGTAACCACATACCATGTCTGTGCAGATTACTGTGTCATTCTCTGAAAAAGGTAGTAGTTGTTTCTCAGTGTGAAATCAGCTGATGATGTCTAGATGGGAATTACATGATGTCCTCTTCCACAGGCCCCCTACACACCATTTCTCACTGAATTGATGTACCAGAATCTAAAGACTCTGATCGACCCTGCTTCTGTCCAGGACAAAGACACACTGAGCATCCACTACCTCAAGCTGCCACGTGTACGGTAGGAATCAAATATAGAAAGGCCTCACCTAGGTCATGGGAAGGGCTGTTGCCTGTGGGAGCAAGCTCCCAGGAAAGGAATGGAGAAAGCAGATATCTCCCTGCTCCAGCCCCTCCACCTTTCATTCTACCTAAGCTGATACAGCAGGTAAGTGTTAGGAGCAATACAGGGTGTGGAACCCCATTAAAGAGCTATGGCAGATGAAGTATAGACATTTTTCCCCATGAAGTACCTTGAGAGCTCACTGTGTGTCCTCCAAGACAGGCCCAAGTGATGTCCACTGCCTTACCTGGAGACATAGCTACCCCATCTCACCTCTAGCCTAACCACCTTCCTCACTTGAGCATAACTATTACTTTGGATTTTCACCTTTTAAATACTAATCTCTTTATATTCCCATCTGTGCCAATCAGAGAGGAACTGATTGATAAGAAGACCGAAAGTGCAGTATCTAGAATGCAGTCTGTGATTGAACTTGGGCGAGTGATCCGAGACCGCAAAACTATTCCAATAAAGGTTTGAAATTTTATTTAGATGTTACATGGCACAGACTTAACTGATGTCTTAGAAATGCTTTCTTAATACAGAAAGCTTCCAGCAGTGGTATAATTGTTTTTTCTTTTTTGTTTTTGGCAATAACAGTGTGAGAGATTTGGTACTAGTTTAGCCTAACCACTCTGAGGCTTGTTCTGCCATTTGGAGGATGGGCTGCTTAGTGAAATTTTTCTTCCATCTTCTCCCTAGTATCCTCTGAAAGAAATTGTGGTTATCCATCAAGATCCGGAAGCTCTTAAAGATATCAAGTCTCTGGAGAAGTATATCATTGAGGTAAGGTAAATGACATGTCTGTTTTGGACAGGTCTTCAGAACCTGTGAAAAATTAGGTTCAGGTTGGGGAACAAGGTCAGCATGTTAAAATTTAGAGGATTTGGGTTCAAGTTTAAAATTTTAATTCTATGTGTAGATTGTTGTTGTTAGGTGTCGTCGAGTTGTGTCTGACTCATAGTGACCCTCATAGTGTTTTCAATGGAAGATTATTTCAGGATTGCATCAGGAGTGGGTTGCCACGCCCTTCTCCCATATGTGTAAACAGACAAATAAAATTTTTTTGAACATAAAAGCTGAATCTGAACCCAATATTTCACTGAGTTTGGGTTCAGAATTTTTTTATTTTTTTTATTATTGTACTTTTTTGGCGGTATTGGGGGTTGAACCAAAGGCCTGGTGCTTGCATGCTTTGTAAGTGCTGGACTACTGAGCTACACCCCTGGCCCATTTTTTTACTTTTTGAGACAGGGTCTCGCTGAGTTACACAGATTGCCTCTGGTCTCAAACTTGCGATCCTCCTGCTTCCACCTCCCGAGCTGCTGGGATTACAGGCGTGCGCCACCATGCCCAGCCCCAGAATAGTTTCTATAAGTGCTTGAACCAGAACAGGTTCCCTGGGTTTGGGTTCAGTTTGAAGCCCGGTTTTGAATCCAAATGGATTTTTTTCTCTTGCATCATTTTGATAAATATTCCTCAGTGAACAGCTTTTTTTTAAAATAAATCAGTATATACTTAACCATTCAAGAAATACAACCATTCCCAAAATTTTACACTTAGCTTGGTATCATCTTGAATTTTCACAATATAATTGTAATTCTTTAAAAATTATTTCAGATCAATGAATTTTTTACCTTTTATTATTATCCTCATCCACTTCTCTTCCCCAAAGTACTTTTTGGTACTTTTTTCCTTCAAGTGATTTAAAAAAACAACAACAAAAAACTTTCTTCCTTCAAATGATACAAGTAACAAGTAACTGCACACTGTTTGTAAATGGTTGTAGCACTAGCATAGCGTGGTAAAAGGGTACCTCTCCACTGGGTCTGTCTCCAGAGTGTTACTTCCCATCTCAGGGATGTCCCTAGGGTTTTACACGTTTACACACATTGTACGTACATATGGTCACATACTGGGAGTGCCAAAAATTGGGCACACATTTTAAGAAATGTTATCTATGTATTACTTTTTGAAATTGAATTGAATTACAGTAGCAATGTGTAGTATGACTTTCGCTTAGAAAATAGCATCAATCAAATGCCTGCTTGCACTACCATGCGACAGGCAGGAGAGTAAAAGAACACAGAGGAAGCACTGTTTTTGCTCATAGAGCAGAGCACAAGACAATTTTGAAGTGGTGGTTGAAATTTGACAATGTTGCAGAAATATAGCAATGAAGGCATGAGTGTGCAACAGAACCTCTGACATGCTTAACTGTTGCACACATTTGTGTTAAATTTGAGACCCATCCTACTGCGTATGATGTACAAAAGGAAAGATCCAGGCAGCTTCACACGGTAACAATTTCTGCTGCTTCTGCTGTGATAACCACTTTGAGCTCTCCTCATTGCAGAAGTCAAACGTGATGGGTATTCATTTTTTGTTTCTCAGCCATTGAAAACCCCATGAGCGTCACTGTGGGTCAGACCCACTTGAGGGCACTTAACAACAACATATATATATATAATTACAATTTAATACAATATTTTCCTTTCTTGAAATGTGTACACATTTCTTAGCACCGTTTGTATATAAATAAAAGCTGTTTGGGTTTATTTCTGTGTAAATACATAGGATCCTATATGTAGTCTATAACCTGCTAGTTTATTGTACTATATCTTTTTTAACAGTTGCATAGTGTTCATTTCCTAGTTACTTCATAATTTATTTAAATCCTCTTATTGTTGGAAATTTAGGTTTCTCATTACAAACAAAAGGTATATATCTTTGTGGGTATCTCACTGTTAGGATGTTGGATAGATTTCAAGAGCGTTTTGGGGTCAGAAAGTTAAGCTGTAATTTCACTTATATTCTCAGACTTTTATTCCATGATGTTTTAGAAGTGAATATGTTTTTATGCCGGACACCATGGCACATGGCTGTAATCCTAGTGAGCTAGGAGCCTCAGACAGGAGGATTTCGAGTTTAAGTCCAGAAGCAGCCTGCACAATTTAGCAAGACCTTTTCTCAAAATTTGTTAAAATAAAAAATGGAGTTGGGGGTGCAGCTCAGTGATAGAGCACTTGGCTAGCATGCAGAGGCCCTGGGTTCAACCCATCAGTACTAGAAAAAAAAATTTTTTTTTGAATTTCATTTTTAGTTTCTTCACAGATAATATTTAAATACATCATGTAAAATGTTAATTTCAGCCAGATGATGTGGCATACCCCAGTAATCCCAGCACCGGGGAGGCTAAGGCAAGAGGTTCACCATGACAAGGCCAGCCTGGGATGCATAGCACGTTTCAGGACTGCCTGGGCTACATGGTGAGGCCCTGTCTCAAAAAACTGACAAAAAGGCTGGGTGCAATGGCGCATGCTTGTAATCCCAGCGGCTCAGGAGGTGGAGACAGGAGGATCGAAAGTTCGAGACCAGAGGCAGTCTGTGTAATTTAGCGAGACTCTGACTCAAAAAGTAAAAAAATGGGCCGGGGATGCAGCTCAGTGGTCCAGCACTTGCAGAGCATGCAAGCGCAAAGCCCTGGGTTCAACCCCCAGTACCAAAAAAACAAAAACAAAACAAAACAAAACCTGATTAAAAAAAAATTTATTTCTGTACTTGATTTTGAATTGAGAATTCCAGACAAATACTAGAATCAAAAATCTTAAAATACACATGCTGAAATTAATGCCTTAGATAAAAATAGAATATTTTAAAAATCATCTTGATCACTTATGATAGATTAATACACTTAAATATAATGGCAAAACTGGATGTTCCCCTATTACTTGCCTCAATCTATAGTCCTGACACCTTGTACTTATATGTCCTACTGTATCGTCACCATTCCCTACTGCTTTGGGAATCCATCACTAGCAGGGTGGGGTCATAACATGCTTGATTCACTGACACTTCTCACTAACTAGTAGCACATCATGGTGCTTTGAAATTGCTTGTTTAGTATTTACCCCTGAAAGATGACATTTATATTGCTAGTTCTAGAGTCCTCTTTGAGTTATAATCAGCTATCTTGATAAGAGGACTGGGATTTAGCTCAGTTGGTAGAGCTCCGCTCTGCAGTCTCTGAGGTCCCGAGTTTGATTCCCAGCACCACAAAAATGGGAGAAGGATGTGGCAATCCATTCCTGAGGCAATCTTGAAACAATAAGCCATTGAAAATCCTATGAGGGTCGCTATGAGTCGGACACAGACTCAACGGCATCTAACAACCACCACAATCTTGATAAGAGGCATTTTTATCATACCATACAAGTCAGTGGTTTTTAAATATATTTATAGAGTTGTACACCATCACCACATTTTAGAACTTTTTTGTCATCCTAAAAAGAAACCTAGTGTGGGGTGCTGTAGTGCACACCTATAATCTCAGCAGTATAGAAGGCTAAGGCTTGAGGGTTGCAAGTTAAAGGCCAGAGGCAGCCTTTAGTAAGACCCAGTCTTAAAAAATAAGAAAAGGGGCTGGGGGTACAGCTTAGTGATACAACACTTGCCTAGCATACACAAGGCTCTGGGTTCAACACCCCCAGTACTACAAAATAAGAAAACAAAAAACTGGGTCCATCGATATTCACTGTTTTTACCCTTAAAATCAATCATTCAAGCCAGTTGTGGTGGCTTATGCCTTTTTAATCCCAGCACTCGGGAGGCTGAGGCAGGAGGATTGCAAGTTTGCAGCCAGCCTAGGTAATATACAGAGTTCTAGGTCAGCCAGGGTTACACAGCAAAACTCTTTCTTTAAAAAAAGAAAGAAAAAAAAAATACCCTGGCGATCACAAATCTATTTTCTGCCTCTTAATTTGCCTACTCAGGACATTGCATACAAGTGGAGTCAGACAATTTGTAACCTATTGTGTCAGGCTTATTTCACTTAGTATGTTTTCACAGTTCATTCATGTTGTAGCACATTAGTGCTCAATTCTTTTATGTTGCTAAATAATATTCCATTACATGGATGTACATTTTGTCTTCCTGTTTGCAAATGATGGACATTTTGAATTGTTTCTGCATTTTGGCTGTTATGAATAGTGCTGCTGTAGACATTCATGTATGTTTTTGTGTTGACATGTCTTCATTTCTCACATTTTTTGTGTTCTCTTTGGCACTCACTGTAGGAACTAAATGTTCGAAAAGTAACACTGTCTACCGATAAAAACAAGTATGGCATTCGGCTAAGGGCAGAACCAGATCACATGGTCCTTGGGAAGCGGCTGAAAGGAGCCTTTAAAGCAGTGATGGTGGCCATCAAGCAGCTGAACAGTGATGAGCTGGAGCAGTTCCAGAAGAGTGGTGGGTGTCTGCTCACACGGGGCACCATTCGTGTCCTCCCGCCAAGAGATGTTCCATATTGAGGCTCCTATTGGACTATTGATTTTCTTACAACTTTTTTCCTATTCATAAAAATGATTATAAATAATTCTGATAATTTAGATAGAAAATAAAAATGACCCCTAGCCCACCCCACATACATCTAACAGATGGGTGTCTTCTCTCTGCTGTTAAATGCACTCCACTAGGTGCTGTTGCACCATTAAAATTGTGGCTTCTTTCCCTCTAATTCCATAGAATCCCAGGGTGACAACCTTAACAGAGATAACAGTTGAGATCACACTGTAATTTAAATTTGTCATTTTTTACTTTTAAGTGTTGTTATTATATGATTTTTCCACTTTTCTGTTCTGCATTTTCACGTTACATTGTAAACATTTTATGTCTTCATACCTGGAAATGCTGTCTCACTGGCTCCATTTTTTTTTTCACATGTGCATATTTGATGATGTTTTTACAATCTTTTGTTGTTGGGGCCTTACATTGTTTCCTGTCTTTTAGTAGTATAAATAATATTGCAGTCACTATTTTTGCATGTAAATATTTTGTAGAATTGATTCCTTTAGGAGGAGGTGGTTGTTGCTGTTAGGTGCCGTCGAGTCAAGTCCGACTCATAGCGACCGTATGTACAGCAGATCGAAACACTTGTCGATTAGGAGTAGGTAGCTATATTGAAATTACTGAATCAGATGGATGGACCATAGGTTACCATTGAATTCTATGAGTGCTAATGTGGCCCTGGAAATCAGCTTTCCTAGTGAGAGAGAGCAGATCCCCTGGGGTTTCATGATCAGGGAATGGTGTTCCCCAGAAGCATCCAGATGTCCCTTGTGGAGAGAAAAAACTTGGAATTTTGGAGGTGTCAAAATGAAATCTGGGCAGTATTCAAAAGAAGACTATAGTGATTTTTAGAGGAAATGGAGTTAGCATTGAGGTTCAGAGCTTCTTGCTCAAGATAAATGAGTAGAACAAGACAGACTTTGCCTTTACTTCCACGGTGCTGGCAGACATTGAAGACTTACAGAAATAATTACGGTTTTGACAAATGCCTTGAAGGGAAAGTATAGGATAATATGAGAATATGTAATAAAGAGGCCTACCCAATTTACAGGGTTATGAAAGGAAACTCTGCCTTCTCTCCCCACCGTCTAGAGATTGGTTCAGAGTCCCCAGCTATCCTGGGACACAAGGTGTTTGTTATTAAGGCTCCCTCCAAAGCTGAAAATCATAAGCTGGGAGGTGTCATGAGCAAAGAGATTTAATGACTCCTTGAATCAGTAGAGTTGTTATGGAAAATGAGAGAATGAAGTATCCATGAGAGTCCCAAAATTTTTAGATCTAATTAACAAAATGTGAAAGATTAGACTTGAATTATTGTTAGTTCAACTCAAAATATTAAATTAGAAAGATGTTTAATTAGCCCTCAAGTTACCAATCTAGGTCATTTAACATATAGCCAAAACATCAAAAAATCCATCAGATAAGCTTTATTTAGAAACCGCAAACCTGTAGTTTCTAAATTCAAGTTTCTGTATAGGTTATTCGAGACTGACAGAAGTCAGAACAGTTTTCACAAGGACCTAAAGTAAAAGTGACAGCCTGGTGCGTGAAGCCCAATAGGATAATTACAAGTGACCGTCGTGGGTTTCCCTGAAGGCCATGTATGCCATCAGCAGCCATCCACACCTTCCCCCCTGCCCTGGCCAGACACAGTGCTTAGCATTTGACTCTCTCATTTCAGCCACACCTCACCTTGTGGCAGGTAGAACAGTAGGGTCATAGAACAATGAGTGGTGAACTTGAGGCCAATTTCACTCTAAGTATTTTCTTCATTTCATCCTCTGCTCTGTGTTTAGGTGGAGACCCAGCACCTCATGCTGCATTCCCTTAGCTTTGGCATGACTTTGGGAGTTAAAGTAAAACAGAAAACACTGGGGTGACTGAGCCATCCTTAGCGTAGTCTAAATAAAGTTCATCCAACAGTGCCAGGGGTCAGGGGAAATGATCTCCTCTTGCCTAAGCAGCTCTTCTGCTATGAGATTTTCATCACAGAGGGGTACAGCATATCGATAGTGGAGCACCTCAAAGAGGAGGGGCTAATGGAACCTGCTTCTCCCACAGGGAGCATCGTTGTGGAAGGCCATGAGTTGCACAAGGAAGACATCCGCCTCATGTACACCTTTGACCAGGCCACAGGTGGGACTGCACAGTTTGAAGCACACTCAGATGCTCAGGTATTTTCTTATTTTACCTCGAAGTATTTTTAACCAAGAAATGAGAATTTGAGAAATATTTTACCTATACCTTTCCTATGTTGATAACGTGTATCAAGGTAAATTAATCCGCTCATCTTAGATTGACTCTATTAACCTTCTCTATGATAGGCCCTGAATGCTTAAAGAAGCATTTTGTGATTCTACTTATAATTAGCCTAAGTTTTGGGTTGCACAAAAATGAACTCTACCGTGGACAAGTTAGTTATAAGAAAGAAAGCCACGTCTTAATATTATGCCTGATTGGGTGGAAATAATTCAGAGAAGCTCCTATCCCAAAATTGCAGTGGAGGTAGGAGTCGTCAGGGAGTGCTATGTGAAGAGAATAAGCAGAGTGTTTTGGATTCTGGGGTATTTCTTGTCATGATAGAATAGAGTGTCTCTCTGCAGTCCTGACCAGGCCTCTCCACCAGGAAAATCTCTCCCATATGGGATCTGGGATATCACCAGAGTCCCCCTGTGTTTAGTGTGTCATGTGCAGAGGAAAGTGTAGCAGCCTGTCAGTAAAAGGAAGGCCTGTGTACTGGGCCTGGAGTTGAATGTTTACAGATTTTCACAAAAACATGAGAGCTTATATGCAGTGAGAATGGGCAGTCCTTCCTCATTACAGCACATGCCCCCGGCCTGAAAAGTTGTCCCTGCTTAAAAAAGTGTGATCTTAAGAAACTGCTGAGTTTCCCCACACAGCCCACATGTTGTCATGGGCTGTGGTGGCCCTGCTGTGACTGAAATTTTATTTATTTATTTATTTATTTATTTATTTTTGCGGTACTAGGGGTTGAACCCAGGGCCTCGCGCTTGCATGCTATGCAAGTGCTGGACCACTGAGCTGCACCCCCAGCCCTTTTTTTTTTTTTTTTTTCCTTTACTTTTTGAGAGAGGGTCTCGCTAAGTTACGCAGACTTCCTCTGGTCTCGAACTTGCGATCCTCCTGGCTCCGCCTCCCAAGCCGCTGGGATTACAGGTATGTGCCACCATACCCAGCTCTGTGACTGAAATTTTGAACTTAACGTCCATTTCTTGCTGTACTTCCTGTACCTTTGTCAAGTGAGACACATTTCTTCCCTGAGATTGCTCAACCGTGCATAGGGATGGTGCCTAATTTACAAAGGTTTTGTAAAGTATGTTTCCCTCTCTACCATGCTCTGTAATAGACCTAAGGGTGTCATTATTACTATATCCATAATCAAGAACCTTCAGAATAGATGAAGTAGGAAAAAAAATAAGGCTGGCAGAAAGATGGCTGTTTAAACTGAGTGATATGAAAAATATCGTGGTTTATTCTAGAGCTTATATGTTGTATCATACTGATAAACCAAAGAATCAGAAGGGGTCATGGGACAAGAAAATGGTTTACGGTTGGCTACTTTGGAGGGCATTGTTCCACTCATTTGTGGTATGGAAAGCTTGCTGCTGCAGGATCATCATGATTCTTGGTGTTAATTATTAGAAGAGTTGATATTATTTATTAGATGGGTAAAAGACACTTGGTTGTGTGAAGGACTTAGGAGAGGGGGTCTCGGCATCTGCTCTGAGTAGCCCCTGCAAAGAAGAAAAACCTGCATCTGCAGAATATGTTACAGAGAAGTACCTGAATAATAAAAAGAGAAGCTAGATTAATTTTATTCCATTTGCTCAGTAAAGTGAATAAATAGTGTAACATACTCTTCAGAGAATTTAGTCTTAAATAGCATTTTGCTGAGTTTGAAAGAAATGGTTTTCCTTATTTGATTGTCATGATCGTCACTGTTTCTTCTACAGGCTTTGGTTCTCTTAGATGTTACCCCTGACCAGTCAATGGTGGATGAAGGAATGGCTAGGGAAGTCATCAATCGCATCCAGAAACTTCGCAAGAAGGTAAGTTTGTCAGAGCTAGAACAAGCTGATGCTCTGGACTTCTGTTTCTTTTGGTTGTGGGGAAGACAAGAGAGGCAGGTACTAGAAATCACAGTGATTAGTTGATGATAATGATGGACTCATCCAAAGTCCATTCAGATTGTACGCTGCAGGGAAGATAGGCCCCTTCCCCCTCTCCTTACCTACATCCAGGCTGCTTATGCCTCCTTTTGTTTCTCTGACCAAGAACTTTTAGCCATCCTGTGTCCCTTCTCATCCTTTTTCAATTCCCTCAGGCTTCCACAGATTTATCTTCTGAACGGGTAGTTCTCTACCTGTTGTGGAAAGTAACCAGAGATGACAATGACCATCTCCAAGAAAGGCAGGAGTATAGTCAGTGTGGGAGGGCTTCTAGCTCAGCAGAGAGGTTTGTGGATCTGGACAGAGTCGGATGGTTTTTCCCTATTAGAGAGCTGAGGAAGACATGTAGAGCCCATTGCTTTTAGAGCAATTGGGGCGCGAAACCCCCACCAGATGACAGAGACAGGAAAGTAATCCCAAGAGATGTGGACCATTAGGACGGCTCCCACACATCTTCCTCCCTAAGCCAGCTGTCTGAGACCTTTGGCTCAGGGTCTCCGGAGGCTGCTCCAGCAGATAACAGGGTGTCACATCCCAGTTCAGAACTCTATGAATAGATTTTCAGTCATTTCTTTGTTTCTGCATTCATGAGGGGCAGATTGTGCTAGGAAAAGACACCTGCTATGCCCCTCAAGGAGTAGAAAAGCACAAGGCAAACCACATGCTACAGTGTAGTTACTCTAACAGATCCCCTGAGGAGGGGTGGGTGGGTGCCCTTCCGTGATGACCCAGCATGGGATTGTCAGTCCTGGTTTAAGAGCACTTTAGGTTTTGATCGACACACTGGACTTCCCTTTTACAATATTCTATGTGCTTGTTCAGTGCAATCTGGTTCCAACTGATGAAATAACAGTTTATTATAACGCAAAGTCTGAAGGAAGATATCTGAATAATGTTATTGAAAGCCACACCGAGTTCATATTTGCCACCATCAAGGCTCCGTTGAGGCCATATCCAGTTCCTACATCAGATAAAGTTCTTATTCAAGAACAAACCCAGGTGAGTTCTGAGTTGCCTTGAACTACTGAAAGATTTCAGATAAGATTTTAAGTTTATACAGTTATATCTGGGTATTCTGGCCTGCAGTAAAGATTGGTGTAATCCTTGGTCATAAAGTGTTGCCCTGGGTAGTAGTGGGCAGCAGCAAGGAGCGGAATGGAAAAGGATAGGAAAGCAGAACCATTCTCATAGCAATTCTCTTGGGAAAGGCAGTCAGGAGGGAATGTGTGATTTTCAAAACTATAAAAGTTGATATTGTGATTCTGGTAATTTTCACTAAAAGTAAAAAGTAATTGGCTTGAAAAATATTTAAAGTTAAAAAATGGTAGTAGGTTGTACATAAAATTATGATAGTATTTTCAGTTGTTACATCTAGGTATTTTAGATGTAACTATGAAAATCTGGTACCAACACAGGAAAGATATTGGCCCATAATTCAGAATTAGATCACTTATAACATATCTCAGCCATCTATTCAATAATTTTCTCCTTGTCTCATACTTTGAGACAAATAGGACAGACAAGGAAGAGCTAGAAGTAACTGTTTGTCTTTTTAGTCAGACAAGATACACAATAGTTTCATTTTCTATTTTGCACGTTATTTATGTTTGTCTTTTTAAAAATTAGTTTATGTTGCATATATAATGAAAGAAAAGATTTACACTTAAGAGAACACTATGTGCGGTGGTGCACACCTAGAATCCCTGGGAGGCAGGAGGATTACAAGTTTGAGGCCAAAGGCAGCCTGTGTAACTTAGCAAGGCTCAAAAGTAAAACATGGGCTGACGGTACGGCTCAGTGGTAGAGCGCCTGCCAAAGCATATGTGAGGCCCTATATTCAGCACCCCAGTGCTGCAAAAAAAAAAAAAGAAAAGAAAAGAAAAGAAAAAGAAAAAGAAGGAAAGAAAAGGAAGAGGAAATGAAGGTGGAAGTTGCAGCTCTTTTAAGTGTTTTTTTGTTGGTTATTGGTGCTGGGGATTTAACTCAGGGCCTTGTGAATGCTAAGCAAGCACTCTACCACTGAGCTGCCTCCCTAGGCTCAAGCTTTTGTTCTTAGGAAGAGGAAGTAATAAGTATGTTAGTTAATGGTGTGACACACTGCCATCAGATGTGGTTAATCATACACTGTCCTGTGCTCAGTTAAAGGGCTCTGAACTGGAAATTGCACTCACCAGAGGATCATCAGTTTCTGGTCCTGCTTGTGCATATGTCAATCTTAACATTTGTGCAAATGGCAGTGAGCAAGGTAAGAGAAAATGAATGCCATGGCTTGTGTGGCATTTTTTAAGTCAAATCTGTGGAAATCTCTAATGTAAATTAGATAACTTTTTCTTCTTGTCATCCATATGTAGTCCGTTAAATAACGTAAGTGATAGACTTGCACTTGTGGGAAGATGGAGCAGACATGCTTTTCCTTGTTCCCGCAAATGCATCTAAACACCTTGTACATTGTATACAAAAAAAAAAAAAAAAAAAAGATTCTCAAAGGTAGAGGGAAGAAAACAGCCCCCCTAGGAACCTTGAAACCAAGTAACAACAGTGGTGAGTTCCCGACTTTCTTTTTTTGCCTCATAATATCTCAAGCCTGGGCCTTAAGTAGCTGGCAACCTAGAAATGTGACAAGAGCAGACAAAAAAAAAAGCCCAAACAAAAGTTCTCTAGACAAAGGATCCAGAGATGAGCAACTTAGCAAGACAAAATCTTTAGATAGTAATTTCTCTACCCTAGCCAAATGCCACAGAAAAAAATTATCCCACCCCCAACACACACCAGCAAAGGCCAAAATGGAGGAGCCTAAATTTCTACCTTTCCCCAAGTTAGGCTCCTCAAGCCCCACCACTGTCACAGCAGTGTCAGAGAAGACCGAGCTTCATCCTAGCTGGGCTGCAATGAGCCCTCTACCCATAGACGCCAGTGAAGGCCACATGGAGAAGTTCAACATTATCCCCACCAGACAGTAACAATGCAGGTCTCCCACTTGTGACTGCATGGCAATAGTGAGGACACATGCCACTGAAGTGTCTGTGACGGCCACAGGTTGAGCAAAAGGCATTTTGCTCCCTAGCCAGAGAGGTATTGGTAAAAGTCTAGAAAAGAGAGAACTGGCTTCCCTGCTACCCCTAGCAGTAAGGAGCTCCAACCTTGATGTCAGTGGAAGCTAATAGTGAACTTGGGCTTAGCTACTCTAACCTGGTGAGCAGTGCCCCCCTTTCCCCTGCCAGTATGATGTAAAAGTCAGTGAATGTAGAAATATCAAAGAAGATCCAGAGTCTCATAATGCCTCATATGTAATGCCTAAAATGTCTTCACCTGCAGCCATAGCACTGTGGCATCTGATTCCGTCAGATCTCAGAAGCTAAGCAGGGTCGGGCCTGGTTAGTACTTGGATGGGACAGTGCCTGGGAACACCGGATACTGTGGGCTTGGGAGAAGGACCCAGCAACTCACTCCCAAAAATCAATCTGCCATTGAAAACCCTATGAATAGCAGGGAGGCACTGATAATACTGTTTCACCTGTTGTACATAGGGTCACTATGAGTCCGACATGACTTGAAAGCACCTAACAACAACAAAATGTCTTCATTTCAGTGGAAAATCACTGATTCTAACAAGAACTGGAAAGATCTAAAACTAATAATTAACAGATGGAAATACTGGGATGGCTGAGATGTTAAAATTATGTGGCAAAATTTTAAACAGTTATAATACATGTTTCAAAGATCGATAACAAATATGATGAAAACATGAAAAATACAAAACTTCAGTTAAGGAATAAAAAATACAAAGGAAAATCAAATGGAAAACTCAGAACTGAAAAATATAATTAAATTTCTTTAAAACTCAGTGGATGGGCTCACTACCATAAATGAAGAAAAAGAAAAAAATCCATTAACTGAAACACAGAACAATAGAAATTACCCATTCTGAACAACACAGTTTTAAAAAATGAGCAGAAACTCAAGGACCTGTGGAACAAATAACAGAGGTTAATATTCTTATCTTTGCAATTAGAAGAGAAGTGAAAGAAAATAGAACTGAAAAGATACTCAAAGGAGTAATAGCTGAAAACCTAAAACCCAGGAGCTGCCAAAACATGTAACCCTACAGACCCAAATAACTAAGTGCTGTGGTCTGAATATTTGTGCCTTCCCCATTCATATGGAAATTCTAGCCCTAAGGTGCTAGTATTGCTGGGGTTTACCTCAGTTGGTAGAGTGCTGCTCTGCACTCTGAGGCCCCTAGTTTGATCCCCAGTACCACAAATAAAGATGGAAGGACATGGCAAACCACTCTCAAAGCAATCCCCAAACACTCAGCCATTGAAAACCCTATGAGAGTCACTATGAGTTAGACACGACTTGGTGGCACTTAACAACAACAACAAGGTGCTAGTATTAGGAGGCAGGACATCTGGGAAGTGTTTAGGGGAGGTGGGTAGAACCCTTCTGAATGGGACTAGGGCATTTATGAGATGGCAGAGAGTTATCACGTGTGGACTCAGCAAAAAGATGCCATCTGTGATCCAGGAAGTAGGCCTTCACCAGACACCATATCTTCTAACATCTTAATCTTGAACTTTTCCATCTCCAGATTTGTGAGAAATAAATTTCTGTTTTTATCGTTTTGATTTTGTTTTCAAGACACAGTTTTCCTATATATGTAGCCCAGCTGGTCTCAAGCTCACAGTCTTCTTGCCCCACCCTTCCGATTGCTGGAATTACAGGTGTGCACCACCATGCCTGCCTAAGTTTCTGCTTTTTTATAAGTTACCTAGCCTGTGGTGTTTTGTTATAGCAGCCCAAAGGGCTACAATGTTTAGTGAAACCAAACTAGATAAACCAAGAATTCATGTCATGATGCATCATAGTCAAATTCTGCAACAATGAAGACAAAGAAAACATCTTAAAAGTAGTGAGAGATGCAACACACTCTTGTAGGGGAAAACAACTCACATGATACTGAATTTGTCCTCAGAAAGCATAGGCTAGAAAGTAAAAAGCCAGCATTTTTCAATTGCTGAAAGATAAGTACTATCTATAATTCTATATTAAGCAAAAATAACCTTCAGGATGATGATGACACCAAGACATTCTTAAATGAAGAAAAACTAAAACAATTTGTTAGCTTCAGACCAATCTTAAAAGAATGAGTAACAGAAAATCGTAATGTAGAAAGGAAATGATCAAAAAGGAAATCCAGGAACATTGAGAAGGAAGAGCAATGGAGAATCAAAATATAGGCTAATTTTATGGTCTTTCCTACTGCCTCAGGTTTTAAACTGTTTCATGGTTATAACACACTATAACATCAATTGCTGTGGTTCTCAAGGTAAACATAAAAGGCAAGGAGGAAAGGGAGGTAAAGATCCTACATTTCTTTTCTTTTTTCTTTTTTTTTTTTTTTTTTTTTCAGTACTGGGGTTGAAACCAGGGCCTCGTGCTTGCATGCTCTGCAAGTGCTGGACCACTGAGCTGCACCCTCAGCCCATTTTTTACTTTTTTTGAGACAGGGTCTCGCTAAGTTACGCAGACTGCCTCCAGTCTCAAACTTGTGATCCTCCTGCCTCCGTCTCCCGATCCGCTGGGATGACAGGCGTGCGCCACTGTGCCCGGCTAAGATCCTAGATTTCTCATTTCTCACAAACTGGTAGAATGTTGATATTAGTAGACAACAGGAAGTTAAGTATGGGGAAGGTGCCACCTGGAGCAACAAGTACAAATGCTTGTATAAAGGGATAGACATAAAAACACTGGATAAATAATAGGATTCTACAAAATGCTCAATTAGCCTATAGGAAGTTAGGAAAAAGGAAACAAAAACAACAAATAGAAAGCACAAACTAAACTTGAGGATTTAAGCTTTAATATCAGTAATTACAGTAAATGTAAGCATTCTAAATCTCTTCCTGTTTTTCTGAGTTGTTGGTGTTAGTGGTGCTAAGATTGGACCCCTGGCCTTGCACATACTAACCCCAACTTTCTAAGGGTTCCTTTTCTTTTTTTTGCACTACCCAGTATTGTTGAGCCCAGGGCCTTATACATGGTGCATGCTAAACAAGTACTCTACCACTGAACTGCACCCCTCCCCCTTTTATATCTTTTGAGGTAAGGTCTTGCTAAGTTGCGCAGGCTGCCTCTGGCCTCTTAACTTGACGTCCTCCTGCCTCAGCCTCCAGAGTCACTGGGATTATAGCCATGTGTCATGGTACTTGGCCTTCTGAGGGTTCTTATCACAAATGAGTGGAGGTTGTTTGTTTGTTGTCTTTTGTTTTTGAGGCAGTGGGAGGCACTGCTAGGCAAGTGCTCTACCAATGAGCTATACCCTCAATCCTTTTTTATTTTTTATTTTGAGACAAGACAGGCTGCCTCTAGCCTCAAACTTGCATTCCTCCAGCCTCAGCCTTCTGAGTGCTGGGATTATAGGTGTGTGCCATCATGCTTAGCACTGGGTTTTGTATTTTATCAAATCCTTTTTCTAGGCCTGAGAATGTTGGTGCATACTGGAATCTCAGCACTCAAGAGTCAGAGGCAGGAAAATCACGAGTTCAAGGTCAGCCGGGGCTACATTGTTGTTAGGTGCCGACAAGTCAGTATGCAACTCACAGCGAACCTGCGTACAACAGGCGAGATGCCCAGAGGTCATTGTACCATTTGAACAAGGTCCAGTAGGAACTTACTTTGGGGGAGTGCCTTTTCAGCATGCTATAAGGGTATATAACCACATTTAGTGGAAAAGCCCCTCATTTGATTTAATCCAGTGATGTCATAGAAGCAATGTAAATGGTATAGCAACTCTGAAAAACACTTTGGCAGTGGCCCAAAAAACTAAGTGTGAGCTAGGGATGCAGCTCATTGGTACAGTAGCTGTGTAGCATGTGTAAGGCCCGTGGACAAACTATTGGACAGTGACATTGCAGTTGTATTTTTATTTATCACAGAGAACTGGAAGTTTATGTTCACCAAATAATCTCTATGTGAGTGTTTATAATAGCCATATTCATAATAGCCAACAGCTGGAAACAACCCTAATCTTATGAAATAGGTAAAAAAATCAGATTCGTCTATTTATACCATAGAACACCGCACAGCAATAAAAAGGAACGTCTGTTGGCTAAATACATGGGCTGGGGTTTAACTCAGTTGGTAGAGCACTGCTCCCCACTCTCTGAGGACCAGAGTTCGATCCCCAGCACTGTTAAATGGGAAACGGATGTGGCAATCCATTCCCGAAGCGATCCCTAAACAACCAACCACTAAAAACCCTATGAGGGTCACTGAGAGTCAGACACACGACTTGATGGCACCTAACAACAACATTGACTAATACAACTACTTATTTGAATCTTTAGAAATGGTGCTGACTGGGGGGGAAAAAAGGTGCAAAAAGTTCCATATGATAAGAAATGACAGGAGTGGAGACTATTATTTGCCAGAAGTTAAGTAAGGACTGGGGTTGAAAGAGAGTTAAAGATGGATATTAAAAAGCAATACAGAGAGCCTCGTGGTGAAAGAACTGTTCTACATCTTAATGGTGGTGATGGAAACAGGATCTACATGGGGGACAAAATGACATGGAAGTGACTCATATCCCTAAATGAGTAAGAGTGAAACAGGAGATTTGAATAGCATGGATGGATGGCACCAGTGTCAATCTCTTGGTTGTAACATTCTACTATTGTTTTGTAACATGTTACCTTTCGGGGAAACCAAGTAAAGGGCTCATGGTATCTCTTTATTATTTCCTACTGCATGTAAGTGTAATTATTTTAAAGTAAAATATTTAAATCAATAAATATGTAATTGAATCTAAATAGGATACATCAGTATCAAGGACCACTTGAGGACACATTGTTTAAAGATAATGATCAGATAGTATTTTCTGTACCTTGGGGACCTAAAAATGGTGCAAAATGGGGGTTATAGATACAAAGGTTTCAATCTACAAAACGGAGAACAGATTGCCTGTTGGAGTTTTACCCCTTGACCACATCTACTGAAAATTGCCACAACACATGCTAAGGAAATACGTGGTGTATACCTGAAAAAAATAGGAAAAGTATATGGCAATCCATTCCCAAGGCACTCCTGAAACAATCAGCCATTGAAAACCCTGTAAGGGTCGCCATGAGTCAGACAGGTCTTGATGGCACCTAACAAAAACAACCAGAAAAAAATCAGGGCTTGAAGTCCCTGTATGCTCCTCAACTTTTCCTCCAAATTTAATGTTTTCTTGAAGTTTTATTTTTCTGAATGAGTTGTTATTTTTGTGGCTTTTTAGGTGGAGTATTGCTTCTGGAAAATCCAAAAGGAGATAATAGGCTGGACCTTTTAAAGCTAAAGAGTGTTGTTACTAGCATTTTTGGTGTTAAGAATGCAGAGTTAGCCATCTTTCATGGTGAAACAGGTATGTAGAAAACAGAGGATGTCTATGTCTTTTCATACAAAGTGGATTGGTGATGGTCTTCATTTCATGTCAGTTATACTACAGAACCATTGTTCTTCCCTCCGAGGTGACACTGGCTCTTCAGCAGCGCTGCCTATGGTGTCTCTTTGCTTCTTCACTGTGTGATACAACTGAAACACTGGGTACCAACAGACCCATCATGTTGGGTCTGACTCATAGTGACCCTTGTGGGGTTTTCAATGGCAGATTGTTTTGGGATTGCTTCTGAAGTGGATTGCTGGGGTTGAGGTCAGTTGGTGGAGGGCTGCTCTGCACTCTCTGAGGCCCTGAGTTTGATCCCCAGCACCACAGAATTGGGAGAAGAATATAGCGATCCACTGTCAAAGCAATCCTGAAACAATCAGCCATTGAAAACCCTATGAATTTCAGAGCAGCACTGACATAGTGCCAGGCATGGCACAGTGTCAGAGTGTTTTGTTCTGTTGTACATAGTGTTGCTATGAGTCGGACCTGAGTTGACAGCACCTACCAACAACTAAATACTACAAACCAAAAACCTAGGACTCTTATTTTCTGTTAGCCATGACATAGATTTCAGAATTCAGAGACCATTCTGGTGAATTTTAACTGTATTAAACTTAGTGCCTGAATCTTACTAAACCCAGGCACTAGAATACACTCTTAACAGATTATAAGTAATTTGCTATCTATAGTTACCATTTTCAAATACAAGTTTTTCATGGTAAAGTTTGAGATTCTGATGTAAGAGGAAATTTTGAGAGCCACAATATATAAGGAAAGTACTAAAGGAGGGAGAGAACAATTTATTTTATATTTTAAGTTATGAATATTATATTGTTTATTTTGCAACATTAAGATTTCCTACTTTTTGGAGGGCCAGAGTTGTGGCTCAGTGGTAGAGAAGACTTCCTACTATTTGGATGCCATTAAGCCCTGATATTATAAAAAAAAGCAGTGTCTACTAATAAACTAAATGGAAAGCATCTCTGTAAAAAGATAGATAAAAGCGAAGTAGAGAAAAATGAATGACTTCAGAATTGTTGTTATTTTTAGAAATTCAAAACCAAACAGACTTACTGAGTCTTAGTGGAAAAACACTGTGTGTGACTGCAGGATCAGCTCCCTCTCCAATCAACAGTCCAACTACACTTCTGTGTCAGTATATCAACCTACAGCTCCTAAACGCAGAGCCTCAAGGTATGTGCCTTCCTCGGAAGTCAGGCTATTAGGTGCTAGGCTTTAAGATTTCCTTCGGTGTCCAAATCTCTGACTTAGGTATATTTTTCATTTTAGCTTCAATGTAGTGGGTTTTTTGTTTGTTTGGTTGATTGGTTTTGTTTTCTTTTGCAGTACTGGGGAGCTGAACTTGGTGCCTCACACTTGCTTGGCAAGCTCTCTGCCACTAAGCTGCACTCCTCACCCCTTATTTTTTTAAATTGAGACAGGGTCTTGCTAAATTACACAGACTGTCTCTGGCCTCAAAGCTGCAATCCTCCTGCCTCTGCCTCCCATGTCACTGGGATTATAGGCGTGCACCACCGTGCCAGCACTCAGGAGTCTAAGGCAGGAGGATAGAGAATTTCAGGCAAGCCTGGGTTATAGAGCAAGACCTTGTCTCAAAATAAATTAAATAAATAAATAAAAGTGTGGTCTCCTACACTGCTTCAGGGAGCACCACAGGATTACGTTTTTAAAGTATGTTTATGTAGAAAGACCTCCATCCATCTGGAATGGTCAAGAAATGACATAAGTAAGTTAAGTAAAAATTACAACTAAATGCAACTGAATTGTTTAAGTACCATGATGCTTCAGTTTGCAATTTTACCTTATTTTGTGTTCTTGGAAAATGTTCTGAAAACTTGGATACTACAGGCCTTAATCAATAGACTGGATTGATCTCCTGAACCCTCCCCCAATGTTTTAGGATCCTTGTTATACACATTTTTACTTGAGTCTCCAGGCTCTTCACTGCACTGTGTCCTGAATATCTGTTCTCCAGCTGTTGGCTCTTACACAAGTCAGTTTTTCTTTTCCTTTGCTCTTAGCCTCTCTGAACTGTTAAGGCTATTTCCATACAGCCTGTACCTCCTACTGTCAAACTCTTGCTCCTGAGTGCTCCAGTGGCCTTCAGAGCTTTCTACAGTGCCCATTGGTACTGAGTACAGTCACTGCCTCTGTTAGAGGTGAGCCCTCTGAAACTAATATAGGTTGTTCTTTCTTCTATAGAGTGTTTAATGGGAACAGTGGGCACTCTCCTGCTAGAAAACCCACTTGGGCAGAACGGACTCACCCACCAAGGTCTTCTGTATGAGGCAGCTAAGGTATTTGGCCTTCGGAGCAGAAAACTCAAGCTGTTTCTGAATGAGACTCAAACACAAGGTGAGAGGATTGTAGGTTGTAAGGTTTTTCCTTCCGTAAAAGTAGATTTTCATGCCATTAACCACTTGCAGATTATATATGTAAGAGATCCACATTTCCCCCCAGAAATTAACCATAATATAATTTTTTAAAAATAATACTTAAAAGTGAGATGTAGCTTAGTGGTAGCACACTTCTCTAACATGTGGAAGGCTCTCGGTTCAATTCCCATACCATAAAAAACCAAACAGAAATAATAGTAATTAAAAGGACCATTACTTTTTGTTTTGGGAATAACCTAAAAATACATGCTTCTAGGCAACTTAACATTTGCTGACCCTGAAATTACTCTGCTCCCTAAGAATGAAAATTTATCACAGTGTTGTAAAATTATCACAGGAAGGGAACTTAGAAGTGACATTTGTTACCTTCCTTTTCAATTTATAAAGCTTGCTGTTTTTTCTGTTTAGAGCCCTCCTTCTCAACATCCCAACTGAAAAATTTTTACCATTCCCTCCTTCTATTTATGTCTTCCAGCACTTGGGTAAAATGTTGTTGTTGTTAGATGCTGTCGAGTTGTGTCCAACTCATAGCGACCCTCATAGGGTTTTCAATGGCAGATTGTTTTGGGATTGCCTTGGGAGTGGGTTGCCACATCCTTCTCCCATTTTTGCAGTGCTGAGAATTGAACTCGGGACCTCAGAGACTGCAGAGTGGTGCTCTACCAACTGAGCTAAATCCCAGCCCTTGGGTAAAATAGCTAGACATTATTTTTTTGATAGTTCCCTCTTACTCCATTCTCTCTAATGTTATCTCTTTTTAGAACTTTTATTAGATATATTTTAGCTATGTCTTCTCACCCCATCCTACCTTTATCTAATTGATAATTTTGTCTCCTTGTCCGAGTATGCTACATTCTGGATTAGTTTGGCTGATTCATTTTATTCTTGTTCCTCTACATAAAAGGTGTTTTTTCCTATGACTTCTTTTTCCCTTTGTCTCTGATTTTCCATAGTTGGACTATGATATCCCTAGGTGTACAGATTTTTCATTTCTGTTATAGAATTTTGATTTCTTGCACTCCTTTTACATTCTTACTACAGTTTCCATCTTTTGGTTTATATTATCCATCTGTTTTACTTTTGTTGTTTCTTTTGAAGCTGGGTTTTAAAGAGCATTTCTCTAGTTGCTTGGAGACACTATCAACCCAGACCCTCTTTCAACATAATTATTGTTGGCCACGGAGATTGTTAAGAAAGTTCTGCCCTGTCATGCATAAGGCAGGGATTCTTCATGTAATCACAGTCAGCCTCTCCCTGCCCCAGAACAAGGCTAAGTGACACATATTCTCTGAAATGGTTTTCTGAGGCTGTTCCATCAAATTACCACAGACTGCGTGGTTTAAGACAACAGAAATGTAGTCTTGGACAATTCTGGAGGGCAGAAGTCTGAAATGAAGATGTCAGCAAAACCGCATGGTCTCTGAAGGATATAGAGAATAATGCTTTCTTCACCTCTTCCATTTTCTGGTGGTACCAGGCGCCACATCACTCCAGTCTGTGCCTCTGTGGCCACATTGCCTCCTCTGTTTCCTCTTCCAAATAAGGTCATATTCACAACTTCAAGGAAGTTAGAATGTGCATATATTTTTTGGGAACCCATTATTGAACCTACTATATTCTTTTTTCTCTATGGTGAAATACCATATTCTGATTTACTCTTTTGTTATCATTTCTTTAAGGTTCTAGTTTTTTGAGGAAGTTTTTGTTAGACTTCCTCATTTGTGTAGACCATAGACTTTTTCTAGTTTCATTTTCACAGCCTGTATTGCCAAAAGCAGTAAGCCACTGGGAGTCACTAGAAAGATTTTAGTATTCAGGTACCCTTTGAAAGTCGTTCCTTTTATCATCTGGTGGTCGTTCCCATTTTCTTATCTGTTCAGCTATTTAGTTTTTTAAAACTTACGTTTTTACATTTTTAAATTTTCTGCCATTTTATTGAAAACTATCCATATGTATCTCATTTGTCATAATTTACCTCTCAGAGTTGTCTTTTATAAAGCTTGGTAAATTAAAGCTGGTTGCGGTGGCGCATGCCTGTAATCCCAGTGGCTTGGGAGGCAGAGGCAGGAGGATCACAAGTTCGAGACCAGAGGCAGTCTGGGTAACTTAGCAAGACCCTGTCTCAGAAAGTAAAAAATGGGCTGAGGGTTCAGCTCAGTGGTCCAGCACTTGCAGAGCATGCAAGCGCAAGGCCCTGGGTTCAACCCCCAGTACCACCAAAAAAAAAGACCTTGGCAAATTAGAAGAGTGAATTAAAAAGACCTCAAAATGCTTAGAGCCTTAGAAATTCTTGGTTTTGTCTTCTCACTTGTTCCATTAAACTCTTAACTACCATCCCCAGACCCTGAAGTAGTCATTGAAGAGGCAGGCTTGGGAATGTTTTCACATCCAGAAATCTCTTGTCTATACAAGAGTGATTTTTAGAGAAAGCTGGGGTTTTTTTGTTTTGTTTTGTTTTTTTGAATTGAGACATAACTAGGAAAAAAAAAGTCCCACAGTTGGCAAATAACTTTTACAATTTTTTTTCTTTCTTTCGTTTGTTTTTGAGTTTTTATGTAGTTGGTATGTAGTGTGTTTTAGTAGATTCTATTAACTTACAGATGCCCAAAGTCTTCATCCTTGGTCATAATGGATTCTGTATTCTTCGACATGATCTCATCTTTGGTAACTTCTTCCTTTCTAGCACAGCAACATGTCTTGGTCTTAGCATTTATTTCTACTTCCCCATACTTGGAAATAGCTATTCTTCCACTTATGGGGAGTTTCATTTAGAAACCACATGCTTAGGCTAGGAGGTTGACACTGCTTCTAGACCTTTTCTGTAGGCCTAGGAAATACCCTGTTTATGAAGGAAAACCCATTTTAGGCCGTACCCTGAACCAGCCATACTGTGAAGTGAGGGTATAGTCCTCCAGACATTTCCAGTAAACTGCCCAAAATTCCTAACTCCAAATGCAAAGAGTTAAGGTTCAACTACAAACTGAAGATGGAAGAATCGATGACTACTCTTACTTCTGGCATCAACTTCAACTTCAGTGAGATTTTCCTCAACCCAAAAGTTCAGTAATTTGCTCCAGGATTCACAGACTCACTGAAAGTTTTATACTCACAGATTTATTTATTGTAGAGGAAGAATACCAGTTAGAATCAGCTAAAGAAAGAGATGTAAAGGGCAGAATCTGGGAGGGGACCAAATGAAGGACTTTAGGTCATCCTTTCTCTCAGGGAGTCATAATCAGTGTTCCCTCATTCCATCGAAAATATGACAACCCACAGAGTATTACCAACCAGGAAGCTCACTGAAGTCTTGGTGCTCAGAGTTTTTATTGAGGTTTCATTATGTAGGTATGGCTGGGTTTTTTTTTTTTGCCCACATGGTTAGTTATCTGTCTTATCTGGTACTCTGTGACCCAAAGTCCTCAACCTCATCATATAGTTAGTTAAGTCTTTCTGGTGTGGCTGCCTCTACCCTGAGTCATCTCATTAGCATGGACAGTTGTGTGTAATCAAAGTGCCCACAGTAAGTAACAAGACACTCCTATTAGGAAATTCGAAGGATTTTATAGGTTTCCCCTACGAGCTGGGACAAAGGTCAGACCTGTCTTAAAGTGAGGCCACATTCTTACTACACAGCTGGTTATTTAAATATTTACCCACAATAGGTAGAATATTAATTTTTTTTCTTTCCTCTGTAGAACTTACAGAAGATATCCCCATGAAGACTTTGAATACAAAGACTGTATATGTTTCTGTATTGCCAACAACTGCAGACAGCTAATATTCAGTTATCAATGTGGTTCAATCGGCCTTTACCTGACTTGTACCCATCCCTTACACATACGTACACATGGACTCACTGGAAATACTTCCTTCAGGTGTATGTCTAATATGCTGCTTTTGGCCTAAAATTCAAATGAAGTTGGTTAATTGACTTGAGACCTCACATGATAAACCTTAAACACCTATGCAGTCATATTGGGGAAAAGTTGTAATGTTACCTCAGTACCACAAAGCTTATTTCTATACTTGAGTTCTTAAGTACAGAAAGGAGGAATGGTTTAAATGGTATATATGTACATCATCTTATGGCCTTCTAAAACTGATTTGAGACCTCTCAAAGAAATAGACATGCTATATATTTCTGCTACCTGGATTTTCCTAGGTTATTGGCTGGAATACTTAAGTTTCAGTAAACCAAATCAGTAAACAAACTCAGATACATGTGTTGGAAGTAATTCATCTTCTCACAGTTTGATGTAACTTGAAGTTTATAATTTTTGAGAAACATAAAAATTTAATGATGATTTCTATAGTAAGACAGTGAATTAAACAGCTAGTATGTCCTCTTCCCAAAATCATCAGTGACATTTGGGTTCTCAAAGAAGTAGATGCCGAGCCAAAATTAGATGTGCAAGTCTCTATTGTAGGAAACCTAACTGAAAGATATAAGGGGAGGGAGTGGGCACAGTAGAGTCCTGCATAATCCACATTTAGGAGTCAGCAAAGAAAGGAAGATTGATCAGGAAAAGCCTAACCTGCAGTGCAACTCTGAGACAAAGTTGTGGTCTGGCCAACGAAGAGTACCCAGGTATGGATTTCTTTTGGTAGAGTTCAGAGTTTGGCAGAAACAACCTGGCTACATAGTAAGCTCCAGGCCATCCTGAGCTACACAGTGAAACCCTGTCTCAAAAAAAAAAAAAAAAAAAAGGACTGCAGATGTTTAGCACTTGCCTAGTATGCACAAGGTCCTAAGTGGTGGTGGTGGTTTGTTTTTTTTTTTTTTTTTTTTCCTTGAGACATGGTCATGCTAGGTACCCCAGGCTGGCCTTGAAATCGCTATGTAGCTCAAGCTGGCGTCAAATTCACAATCTTCCTTCTTCCATCTCCCGTGCTAGAATTACTGGTGGGCACCATTATGTTGTTGTTAGGTGCTGTCGAGTCTGTATCTGACTCATAGCGACCCTCATAGGGTTTTCAATGGCTGACTGTTTCGGGATTGCCTTGGGAGTGGATTGCCAGGTCCTTCTCCCAGGGCACCATTATACCTGGTTCAAAAGTTTATTTTTCGGAAGTGGCAGAAATTGCTTTAATGGTAAGGGCCAAGCAGTGGCTGAAGCCCTTCCACATTGACTACACTCATAGGACTTCTCCCCAGTGTGTTAGATGGAGTGTCAAACAAGGTTTATTTTCCAGTGACAGGCTTTCCCACACTCAGTGCATTCATAGGGCTTCTCCACACTTTAAATTTGCTGGGGCCCTGTGACACTTGACCTGCAGGTGAAGGTATTACCCTACCCCATGCACTCACTGGAATTCTCTCCAGTTTGGATGCTAAAGTGGCAAATGAGGTCTGCCCCATTGCTAAAGGCTTTCCCACATTCTTTGTCCTCAAAGTGTTTTTCTCCAATGCTGCTGCTGTTGTTAGGTGCCATCGAGTAGTTGTCTGACTCATAGGGACCCTATGTACAACAGATGGTCTCCCACCCAAGTACTAACCAGGTCCAACCCTGCTTAGCTTCTGGGATTAGACAACATAGTGGTATGGCTGCAGGCTTCACCAGTGTGGGCCCTTTATTTGCAAGATGAAAAGAGAACAGTAGGCAAAGGCTTTCCACATTCTTTTCATACATAAGGCTTCTCCCCAGTGTGGAGGTGCTCATGCCTCCTGAAGTGTGACCTGTGCTTGAAGGCCTTCCCGCACTCAAGGGATTCAAGGACTTCTCTCCAGTGTGGATGACATCATGGTGAATCAGGGCTGTGCTCTCACAAAATGCTTTCCCACATTACCACATTCACAGGCCTTCTCCCCAGTGAATCTACTGTTGTCTCATGAGGTATGACCTGTATCTGGAAATCTTGCCACACTTGAAGCACTCATAGAGATTTCTCCCCCACGGATGACACAGTATTTAATGAAACCTGGCCTACCTCAAAAGGCTTTGCCCCATTCTTTCCACACAAAAGATTTTTTTCCGGTGTGGATCCTGTTAGGCAAAATAGAAGAGGAACAGTGGGTGAGAGTCTTTCTACATCGACTACACAGACAAGCCTTCCCTTTTGAGAACCCAGGTCCTCAAAAGAGTGTGGAGCAGCCCTCTATCAACTGAGCTAAACCGTAGCCCACGAGCTTGGAGTATCATGGTCTTATGCCTGAAAGGACAGTCTATATTTGGCTTCTGTATCAGTCAATTCCCAATCATCCTGCATAACAAAACATTTTTAAACTCAGTGACTTAAAAAACATTTACCCTCTCTCTTGTGTCGTGTCCACACGTTGATCAGGGTTCAGCTGGTTTGGTCTGGCATGGTCTAAGCTAAAGATTACGTTCAGGTGTGTTCCATATGTCTGTCTCATATTCTCTGCACCAAAGGGCCACCCAAGGTATGCTCTTCTCATAGTGACGGCACAAGGTTCCCAAGGACCAGTGGAAACAGTGTCTCCTAGAGCTTAGGCCAGGGACAAGTACACTGCCCTTATGTCCTAACCACCTTCTAAAATCCCTAACTCCTAATACCATTACCTTCAGGGGTCCGATTTCAGCATATAAATTGGGATGGAGGTGGGACACAAACATTCAGTCCACTGCATCTCAAACTGGCTTTGGGATTTGCCAGAAATCAGAAAGGTTTCGCATTTACCTTGTAAAAAAAGTGATAAATAAAGTTTACTTAATTTTACATAAATCCATGGTAAGCATTGTCAATTTTTTTTTTCCTGTGGTACTTAGGGGTTAAACCAAGGGCGTCTCACATGCCTTCTTACCATTTTGCAAGCATTCTTACCACTGGGATGCACCCCCCAGCCCATTTTTTATTTTTAAGTCAGGGTCTCACTAAGTTACGAAGGCTGCCTCTGGCCTCAAACTTCGGATCCTCCTGCTTCTCCCTCCCAAGGTGCTGGGATTACAGGTGTGCACCACTGTGCCAAGATGCATTGTCCATTTTTTTAAAAGTGCTTTGCCTGCTCTAAATATTTGTGTAAAATGTTATTAAAATAATTGTTTCAAAAGTTACATAAAATTCCTAGAGATTTGTCAATGCCCTAATTATCCATGTTTCTGTTTATCTAGTGCTGATTTACCTGATATTAGACAACAGGAGTATAATACCACCAATCATAATTTCAAATATATTTTTAGATTGTTAACTTGGTCACAAATGTACTTTTTTTACCCCCCTTTTTTGGGAGCAGTACTGGGGGGTTGAACCCAGGGGTCCTGCACATGTTAGGCAATTTCTCTGCCCCTGGGCTGCATCCTCAGCCCCTTTTTATTTTTTATTTTGAGATACTCTTTCTAAGTTGCTCAGACTGCCTCTGGCCTCAAACTTACAATCCTCCTGCCTTGGCCTCCTGAGTTGTTGGGATTATGAGTGTGTGCCATGGTGACCAGCACAAGTTTCTTTAATTTAAATCCAATATATTATAGGTTGGCAGTTTTCGAATGAGGATTCACAACACTTACCAATGAAATTTCACTAATATATGGACTTTTAGGGCACACACATGAAACACTACCCAACACTGTGCCATGCCCAGCATGTCAGTGTTTCTCTGCTAATTCATAGGGTTTTCAAAATGGCTGATTATTTTTAAGGAGTGGGTTGCCGGGTCCTTCTCCCATGCCTGCAGCACCCATTTCCAGGTGGTCTCCCACCGAAGAACTAACCAAGCCTGACCCTGCTTAGCTTCTGAGATCTTATGAGATCAGGTGCTAGGGTGGTATAGCTGTAGATGCTAATTATAATAGCTCTTGTCAAATCTTTAACCAGACAGCCTTCTTTTCTCTCCTTAACTACGCTATTATCTGCCATGTAAGAATTCTAGACACTAGAAAATCCAAAAGTACACAAAAACATCTTACATTTGTATGCTTAGGCATAGGATCCCAGCTCTGGAAAGTGTCTGACCTTCCTTTTTCGCCTGCTTCTCAAATAGAATTAGTACACAAGGCCAAAAGACTGGGCATAAACCCAATAATCAAGACTGTGGACAATCTTACCAAAATCTCCACCATCATGAGAAACTCCAGCAAGTGATCCTCTACAATCATCTGGCATTGGACATGAGTCTAGCTTCCTGAGGGGGTGCTTATGATGGTTGGAAGTGACTTCTGTGTGTGTGTTCTCAGAAATTTGATGTTTACGCCACAACCAAAAATATTCACACGGCACTCGGTCTGGACTGGCACTGCCATCCTCAGTCCTCCGTATTTTCTGCCCAACATCTCAGAATCTTATCAACCAACTTCCTTCATTCGTCATATCTCGGTTTTACTTGCTCATTCAATCTTTAATAATTATTCTTATTTTCCCAGGTGTACTTTTCACTAAATGTCTACTCTCTAAATGTTAAGCCTCCAATGCTGTCTGGTTGACCGCACGTTTAACAGATAATATAGCTAGTTCTTCCATGTCAAGAACATGAAGGCCAGCCCATCCTAAAACTACTAGGACCACTCTCAACTTCGTAATCTTTATTTCATGCCTAATAGGATTCAAGCACAGATATCTGTCTTAACAACAGAGGGAGCTGAACTAGTGTTCATAATTGCCAATATCGTACCTTCTGCTTTGTCTCGACCATGCTTTCCTCGGGCTCCTCTGCTCTCTACAAGCTCCTGGACTCTGCCCCAAAACCACTAAGCATCAAGCATACCTCTTTTTGGCTAATCCTGGCAACTGGATGACCACAGCAAGACATCTTTGCTGTCAGGTCCTCTCCCCTCCCTTACCTAACTTCCCTTTACTTCAATACCTACCATTTCCTAGAAAGGAAAAGACCTTTTCAGTACGGCTTTGAGACACAAGCAATTCCTGCATTTGAAGCATATTCCCTACTGCAATAGTCTTTCTATTAAAGTGTCTTATCTAAGTCCACGTTCATTTTTGCTTAACAGGCTGAAGTCCTTGCAAGGCGCAAAGTCCCTCCTTTAGTCTCTGCTCATCTGTTTCTTCTCTCAGCTTTTTGGCAGCTGCGTTTCTAGTATAAAGCTGCATTTCTGGAGTAAACATCCCTCAGCGTCTGTTTTTATTTCCCTGTCTTAAAGGCGCTGGGAATCCTTGGGGGTGACAATGCAACACAGCCTGGCGATTAGCGTTTCACAGGTGCGTGAAATGCCGCGGGGCAGGGGAGCACCTGAGGCTCGCCTGCTGTCTTCTGACAACGTGCCGCGCACGGAGCCCGCTGCCCGCCGCCTCTCACCCGAGGGCTGCTCAGGTCACTGCGTCTACACAGCCTGACCGGGCGCCGTGAGAGAAAACAGACCCCTCGTTTCCCTCCGGCGGATTTCCCCCCCGCCCCGTGTAGTTTCGGAACCGAAACTCGGAGTCACCCGCTGGGTCCCCGCTTGCCCGCGTCACGTCCAGGGCTTTCCGCAAACTCCCTGCTGGGGTCCAGCGCCCACCCCGCCGGTCCGCGTCGGCTCCCCGCGGGCGGAAGTCTCTGGGGTCCGCGCTGCCGGCCGGCGCTGAAGAGACACGGCCTCGCCACGGCACCTCCGCTTTCTACAGCCCCAAGGCGCCTCAGTCGGCGTGGGCGCCGTCGGCCTCGCAGACCCCGGACCGTTAGCTCCGCGGCGGGTTATGACGTCACGGCACTTCCGGAAGCGATGTGGTTCGGAGTCCGGAGGCGAAGGATCTCCTCAGAGGGAGAGAGACGGTGCCTACGGGGCTCTCGGGGGAGTCAGGGCCTAAGGCGGCGCGATTCAGAGGCCCTGGAAGCTGGGGGCGACGTCTCGGTCTGAGGCTGGGCGCCGGTGGGATCCGAGGGGGACAGTGGCCTGAGGGGCGGGGTCAAGGGTCGGTCCTGGAGGCTCTTCACGCCTGAGGAATGAGGAGGGTTCCTGAGCTGACCTTATTTGCCCCCCATGAGTTAAATTACTCGAAATTTCCCCAGTAATGAAAATTTCAGGACAGTACAGAAAAGGTCTTCCAGGTTTGTAACGGAAGTCGGGCAGAAGTTTTATTAACACGTGGAGAGTATTTATCAAGTAGGGGTTGAGGGAGCCTGATCATCAGTAGTATTACTATATGGTTTATTTACACGAGTCAGGTCTAACCAACAGTGCTAGTGTAATGCCATGTCAGATATTGTGGTAGGAGATACAATGCAGTTATAAAGTAAGAGTCAGAAGACACTAGCACAATGCTGTAGTTCTACACAGCCATTTACAATTGAGTCAGTGCAACAGCATCTAGAATGATCAGAATGTTTCTCAGGGCAGTGGCATTCAGGTGTGCAGGATTCCAGGTAATCTTGTCAGCCACCAAATCTGGGATGACTGGTGATCTGCTTTCTACTTTTTGGCTACTATGAATACTCCTTATATGAAATTCATGTGCAATTTTTTGTTTGCACTTTTGACATATACTGTACCCAAGGGTGGAATTACTGGACTATATGGTAACTCTTTAACTTTTTGAGAAATTGCCGAAATGTTTTCCTAAGTGTCCACACCCTCTTATGTTCTGTCAGCCATGAATGAAGGTTGTCATTTTTCCATGTCTGTGCCCAACACATCTTATTTTTTTGTCTTTGGAGTTTAGCCATCCTAGTGGGGTGAGATTTAGCTCAGTTGGTAGAGCACTATTTTGCAGTCTCTGAAGTCCTGGGTTCGCTTCCCAGCCCCGCAAAAATGGGAGAAGTATGTGGCAATCCATTTCCAAGGCAATCCCGAAACAGCCATTGAACACCCTAGGAGGGTTGCTATGAGTTGGATGTGACTCAATGGCATCTAACAACAAGTGGCGTGAAGTGATATGGCATGGTGGTTTTGATTCACATTTCACTAAAAGCAACAATTTATGCACCTTTTCATGTGCTTTTTGGCCACTTATATATCTTTGGAGAAATGTTTTTTTGTTCCTTTGTCATTTCTAATTGGGTTGTTTTTATTGTTGTTATAAGTGCTTTATATAGTCTGGATTGCAGGTCAGATACGTGACTTGCAAGATTTTTTTCCCATTCTGGGATTGTCTTTTTGTCTTCTTGTGATATCATCTGGAGCACAAAAGTTTTAAATATTAATGAAATCTGGCTTATGGTCTTGTTGCTTGAGCTTTTGGCTACCACTTTGGGTTGTCTTATGTCCACCCCAAATTCATATGTTTAGAGCCTTTGTGCACTGTTGCATGGAATGTATATTGGTCAGCCACTGTGGGAAATACTATAGTGGTTCCTCAAAAAAGGAAAAATAGAATTCCTATATCATCCAGCCATTCTACTTGTATGCATCTAACCAAGAAAATCGAAAGCAGACTCTCAAGAGATATTTGCATAGCTGTGTTCATGGCAGCATTATTCATATTAGCCCAAAGTGGTAATAATCCAAATGTTTATTGAGGGGTAAATGGATAAGCAAAATTTGGTATATACATACAGTGGATTGTTACTTAGCCTGAAAAATGAAGGAAATTGCGATATATACTGTAACATGGATGAACCTTGAGGACATTATGCTAAGTGAAAGCCAATCACAAAAAGATACATAATATATTATTACTTGAATATGGAATCCCTAGAATAGTCAGGTTCATAGAGACAGAAAGTAAAGTGGTTGGTGTCAGAGGCTAGTGAGAGAAGGAAGAGGAAATTTTTTTAATAGGTACAGAGTGTTGGTTTTATAAGATGCAGTAAGTTATGGAGATGTGTGGTAGTGATGGTTGCAAAAAATGGATGTATTTAACACCACTGAATTGTAAGCTTAAAAATAGTTAAGATGTGGCATGCATCTATAATCCCAGCACTCAGGGGGCTGAGGCAGGAAGACAGTGAGTTTGAGGGCAGTCTTAGCTATATAGAGAGTTCCAGGACAGCCCAGGTTGCATAGTGAGACTCTGTCTAAAAAAATAGTGGTTAAGATAGTAAATTTTATGTTATATGTATTTTAGCACAAGGAAATCTTTTAAAAAGAGGGATACATGTTACTGTAAATTTAAAAAGTAAATTCCTGTGTGGAAATCCTAACCCCCACTGCCTCACAATGGGACCTTATTTAGAAATAGGAGCATTGTGAATGTAAAACGATGAGGTCTTACTAGAGTAGACTGGTGTTTTTATGAAAAAGAGAAATTGGGACACAGAGGTAACACAGGGAGCATGCCACATGAAGATGAAGGTGGATATCTACAAGCCAAGGATACCAAAGATGGCCCGCAAACCACGAGATGCCAAGAGTCTAGAGGCATGACCAACTTTGCCAATACCGTGATCTCATACTTCTGGTGTGCAGAACTATGACAGTGTATTTCTGTTGTTTTTAAGCCACTTTGTGTACTTTGTTATAACAACTCTAGAGATAAATTCAATGTGTGACATGGTATTTCCACTCATGGGCACTGTGGGCTGTAAGGAATGTTCATTCGTGCTTTCTTTCTTTTTTTTTTTTCTTTGTGGTGCTGGGGATTGAGCCCACAGCCTCAGACATACTAGACAAGTGCTCTACCCCTGAGCTACATCCCCAGCCCCTGTTCCAGTTACTTTATGGTATCCTAAGTATTTGCATCTATTGAGTATGCAAAGCCCAGTGCAGAGTCAGGACCCACTTACAACCTCTCAAGGATACTGCCATCAGTCTGGTATAGTCTGCTTGTCAGTTCTGAGTAATACCTTCCACTGGGGAGTCTGCCCCATAAGTCATCTGCAGTTTTTGTCTTTCAGATATCAGATAAGACAGTACTTGTTGGCATTTTGAGCCTCAGAGGGTGCAAAGGGATATGATGAGCAGCCCATCTTTGCATGTTTGCAGTTCCTCTGTGTCCCCTAATTTTTTGGACTCAGGAAAGTACACCAGGATATCCACCCATCATATCTAATTGACCCTGGGAGGGTCTTCAAATGGGCATTGTGTTAGTTTTTTGTCACTGTGACAAAATGCCTGAGAAAACCAACTTAACAGAAGAAAGATTTATTTTGGCTCACAGTCTCAGAGGTTTCAGTCCATGATTGGCTGACTCCATTGCATTTATTTATTTATTTATTTATTTATTTATTTATTTATTACAGTACTGAGGGGATGATCCCAGGGCCTTATGCTTGCATGCTTTGCAAGTGCTGTACCACTGAGTTGGATCCCCAGTTCATTTTTAAAACTTTTTTTAATTTTGATATAGGGTCTTACGAAGTTATATAGGTTGCCTCCAGCCTTGAACCTGCCATCTTTCTGCCTCTGCCTCCCAAGTCAATGGGATTACAGGTGTGAGGCACCATGCCTGGCACTCCATTGCTTTTAAACCTGTGACAAAGCAGAGCCATTATGGCAGAAGGCCATGGTGGAGGAAAACTGTTCACTTCATGGCAGCCAGGAAGCAGAGAAAAATGAGGAAAGGATCTGACGAGATCGAACACCACAGTGGTACAGCTGCAGGTATATATATATATATATATATATATATATATGTATATATATATATATATATATATATATATATATATATATATTCCAAAATTATATATAGCCTGCAGCCGTACCACTGTGGTGTCAGATCTTGGACGCTAAGCAGGGACCGATCTGGTTAGTATTTGAATGGGAGATCGCCTGGGAGCACCAGGTGCTGTAGGCTTAGGAGAAGGACCTGGCAGCCCACTCCCCAAAACAATCAGCCATTGAAAACCCTATGAATAGCAGAGAAGCACTGACAATACTGTTTCCCTTGTTATACCATAGTGTTACTATGAGTTGGATGCCAACTGGATGGCACCTAACAACAACAACAACAAAAATTTATATATATATATATATATATATATAAATTTAGGATTATGTTTCTAAGTGGTTAAGAGTTTCTTTTCTTTTCTTTTTGATTAAGGGGCTGGAGTTTAGTTCAGTTGCTAGAGTGCTGCTCTGGGCGTTCTAAGGCCCTGAGTTTAAACCCCAGCACCACCAAAAAAAAAAAAAAACAAAACAAAAAAAAAAACAAAAAAAAAACAGGAGAAAGACCTGGCAGCCCTCCGAAAAAATTCTGAAATAATCAGCTGTTGAAAACTGTATGAATAGCAGAGAAGCATTGACATAATGCCTGGCATGGCACAGTGTTGGGGAGTGTTTTGTTCTGTTACACATAGGGTCACTATGGACAGTATCTAACAAGTTCAGAGAACACATTCAGTATGACTTCATTTGTTTTAAACTTGTTGAGACTTATGTCCCAGGTTATGACATGCGGTGGTAAATGCTCTGTGGATGCTTACATAGACTGTGTTCTGCTGTTTGTGGGGCAGGACTGTTCCTTAAGTGCCTATCAGTCCGTGTTGGCTGTTGGAATGTGTGTGCCACTTGTATTCCCAAGCTGTGGTTGTGGACTGCCTGAATCAGAGGCATACACTTCTGTTGCTATTCCACAACATGAGTGACGAGTCAGAGACCAAGAATGTCAGTGAGCAAAATGCTTTAATGCACAATGCTGTTTCCTGCAGTAGTTTTAAGCTAATATAGGCATTTCACAGTAAAGATTATGTAAAGGGTATGCAGAGCATGCAGCCTTCTTCAGTCTTACCTTAGGTATTTTTACTACAAACCTGTAAACATTAACTGCAGTAGTTTCAAGCTAATACAGGCATTTCACAGTAAAGATTATGTAAAGAGTTGCTCTCGAACGTCCGGCAGCTAAAGCAAAAGGAAGACATGAGGAAGTTAAGGAACTAAACAGAAGATTTCAGAAGGAAGCTCGAGAAGACAAAAACAAATATTATAATAACATGTGCAAGGAGCTGGAGGCCGAAAACCAAAAGGGAAGAACACGCTCTGTGTTTCTCAAGCTTAAGGAAGTGAAGAAAAAATTCACGCCTCGAGTGGCAGTAGTGAAAGACTGTACAGGGAAAATATTAAATGATTCAGGAAACATCAAAAGAAGATGGGAGGAATACACAGAGTCATTATACAAGAAAGAATTGGTAGATGACCAACCATTCCAAGAGGTTGCATACGAAGAGGAACCAATGGTGTTGAAGGACAAAGTGGAAGCTGCCTTGAAAGAACTGGTGAAACACAAGGCTCCAGGAATTGATGGTATACCAATAGAGATGTTTCAACAAACAGATGCAGCACTGGAGGTGTTAACATGTTTATGCCAACAGATTTGGAAAACAGTTACTTGGCCAACTTACTGGAAGAGATCCATATTTGTGCCTATTCCCAAAAAAGGGGATCCAACTGAATGTGCAAACTATCGGACAATATCATTAATATCACACACCAACAAAATTCTACTAAAGATCATTCAGAAGTGACTGCAGCAGTATATAGACAGGGAATTACCGGAAAATCAAGTGGGATTCAGAAGAGGGCGGGGAACTAGGGACATCATTGCTGATGTCAGGTGGATATAAGCTGAAAGCAGAGAATATCAGAAGATGTCTATCTGTGTTTTATTGACTACGCAAAAGCATTTGATTGTGTGGATCATAACAAATTATGGATAACACTTCAGAAAATGGGAATACCAGAACACCTAATTGTGCTCATGAGAAATCTGTACATGAACCAGGAGGCAGTTGTTCGAATAGAACAAGGAAATACTGAGTGGTTTAAAGTTGAGAAAGGTGTGTGTCAGGGCTGTATACTGTCACCCTATCTCTTCAATTTATACACTGAGCAAATAATCCGAGAAGCTGGACTTTATGAGGAAGAATGTGGCATCAAGATTGGAGGAAGATGGCCGGGCGTGGTGGCGCACGTCTGTAATCCCAGCGGCTCGGGAGGTGGAGGCGGGAGGATTGAAAGTTCGAGACCAGAGGCAGTCTGCGTAATTTAGCGAGACCCTGTCTCAAAAAGTAAAAAAAAAATGGGCTGAAGTGCAGCTCAGTGGTCCAGTACTTGCAAAGCATGCAGGCGTGAGGCCCCAGGATCAACCCCCAGTACCACAAAAAAAAAAAAAAAAAAAATTTACTGATGGAGATCAAAGATCATAGCCTTCAATATGGGTTACGACTAAACATCAACAAAACAAAAATCCTTATGACTGGGTCAGCACGCAACTTCACAATAAATTGAGAAAAGATTGAGGTTGTCCAAGATTTTGTTTTGCTTGGCTCTATAATCAACACCCGCGGAAGCAGCAGTCAAGAAATCAAAAGACGCATTGCTCTAGGAAAAGCTGTGGCAAAAGATCTCTTTAGAGTATTGAAAAGCAAAGATGTCACATTGAAGACGAAGGTGCGTCTGACTCATGCCATGGTATTTTCAGTGGCATCATATGGTTGTGAAAGCTGGACATTGAACAAGAGAGACAGAAAAAGAATTGATGCT
>VMDO01005701.1:73065-108900 GCA_007922755.1 Pedetes capensis | reverse complement strand
TTTTTTTTTTTTTTTTTTTTTTTTTTTTTTTTTGCGGTAGTGGGGGTTGAACCCAGGGCCTTATGCCTGCATGCTTTGCAAGTGCTGGACCACTGAGCCGCACCTTCAGCCCATTTTTTTACTTTTTGAGACAGGGTCTTGCTAAATTACGCAAACTGCTTCTGTTCTCGAATTTGCGACCCTCCTGCCTCCGCCTCCCGAGCCACTGGGATTACAGGCATGCACCACCACGCCCGGCAATTAACAACCATTTCTATATGAGTATTTCTTAAGGTATGAGGTCTATGTATTTCAGGACATTGCTGATTCTGAGGCCCACTCCATCTCTGAAGGCTGCAACCAGCTTTCAGATGACGTCTGTGCACTATCAAGTTTGAGAATCAATCCTCTACTTTTTGGGCCAGACCTGGCACCGTTTGGGATGAGGTTTCAAAATACAAGCTCCAATCCTCCATTCTTGTTCTTCCTCCGCCTCCTCTTCTTCTTTGCCTACTTACTTGTAATAACATGTTCCTCAGTAATAAAAGTAGACAATGAAAGAAAAAACATACACAGAGAAGAAAAAACTACCTGCATTCCTACCACCCATTTTGATAAATATAATTATATAAAATAACATGTATCATTTAAATAAAATTAGGATATAAAATGACTACTGAGTAGTCCATTAAAAGGTGCCATAATTGCCAGGGTACCATGGTGCACACCTATTCCCAGAGACTTGGGAGTTGGAGGCAGGAGAATCCCAAATTCAAGACCAGAAGTAGCCTGTGTAAGTAACTTAGCAAGATCCTGTCTCAAAATATAAAGCTAAAAAATGGGATAGGGGTACAGTTCAGTGGTGGAGCACTTGCAAAGCATGCAAGCATGAGGCCCCAGGTCCAACCCCCAAGCACAGCAAAAAAAAAAAAAAAAAAAAAGTCACCATAATTTATCTTGCTAATTATTTATCATCCACTAATCATTTATCTTGGGGGCTAGGATTTAGCTCAATTGATAGAGCGCTGCACTGCAGTCTCTGAGGTCCCAAGTTCAATTCCCAGTGCCGCAAAAATGGGAGAAGGACCTAGCAATCCACACCCAAGGCAATCCTGAAACAGTCAGCCATTGAAAACCCTATGAGGGTCGCTATGAGTCAGATACTGACTCGATGGCACCTAACAACAACAATCACTTATCTTAATTGGTAAAGCACTGCTCTGCACTCTCTGAGGCCTTGGGTTCCATCCATAGCACCGCAAAAATGGGAAAAAGCCCTGGCAGCCCACTCTGGAAATAATCCTGAAACAGTCTGCCACTGAAAACCTTGTGAATAGCTGAGAAGCACTGGCATAGTGCCGAGCATGGCGCAGTCTCAGGGAGTGTTTCATCCTGTTGTACACAGGGTTGCTATGACTCGATGGCACCTAACAGGAACAAATCCTTTTTCATTAAACACTAGAAGCTATTATCTAGGCTTTCAGTTTTATGAATAATAATACAGTAAATAACTGTGTACAAGATCTTTGTCCTCACCCCTGATGGCCAAATAACTTTTTTTTCCCCCAGCACTGGGGGTTGAACCCAGGGCCTCGTGCTTGCATACTCTGCAAGTACTGGACCACTGAGCTGCACCCCCGGCCCATTTTTTTACTTTTTTGAGACAAGGTCTCAATAAGTTATAAAGACAGCCTCTGGTCTCAAACTTGCATTCCTCCTGCCTCCGCCTCCCGAGCCACTTGGGTTATAGGCATGCACCACCTCGCCTGGCATGGCCAAATAACTCTTATGGTAAACTCTTAGAATTGGACTTTCTTGATCAAAAACTATGGCTTCTTTTGAAGTATTTGATATTCACTGCCAAACTGTCCCCAGAAAGAGAGTACTAGGTGAGAACCACACCAAGTTGTAGACTAGTAAAAGCCATGTTAAAGATAACATGGAAGAGGAACACTGAGAACCTAGCATGCACCTGTTTAAGGAAATAGTCACAATAGTGAAAAATTATCCAGGATTGAAGAAATTAAGTATCTTCACATAGTAGTTCAAACATATGAAAAGATCTTGGCAAAAATAAATATACAGAATGGAATCATTAGTGTAAAATTTTTAAAAAGGAAAAAAATGGATAGTATAGCAGGTGTTTGCCTTACATGTGGGAAGTACAAACCCGTGTACAGAAAGGACATGCTTAGCACACAGAGGTTAATCTCTGGAAAAGAAGACTGTGGAAAAGGTGTGAGAATTTTAGCTGGAGCCTCCGTGTTTATTTTCTTAGCAAACAGTTTTGAAGCAAATAAGTTAAATGTTGATATCTGCCAAATCTAGGGCACAGTCCTCAAAATGTGCCCGAGGACCTCTGGGGAGGCTCCTAGGCGCCTTTCGGATGTCCTTATGGTCAAAACAGTTTTCACAATGATATTAAGACAAGTTTGTCTTTTTCACTCTGCTGTCATCTGAACTGTTTGGTCAAATCCACCCTGGCTAAACCTGTGGCCTGAATGAAGGCAGTGGCGGTACCCCCTGCAGGAAGCTGTTCCTCACATCACACATTTGCAGCAAACAAATGGCAAAAACATCCTTGAGGAAGCCTGAGAGTTATTCTAATGAAATCCCAGCCCTGGGGTGCTGGTTGTATAAGGTTCTGAGTGCAAATGCCCTGCGCTGCATATGGAAGCACGGGTGGTCTGCAGGACCGCCTTGGGGTGGCTGGTTGCTGGGAGCGTACTTGTCAGCTTTCTTCACTGAACACCAGGTTTTCCTTGTAAAAGCCACTAAAACTATAAGCTATTTAGACATGGGTGTTTAGCTGATT
Organism: Pedetes capensis; assembly: GCA_007922755.1. Taxonomy (NCBI): domain Eukaryota; kingdom Metazoa; phylum Chordata; class Mammalia; order Rodentia; family Pedetidae; genus Pedetes; species Pedetes capensis. The sequence continues at coordinate 106,106 of VMDO01005701.1, read as the reverse complement.
TAATTCTCAAAAGTGAATGAAGAGTATTGTCACTTCAACAAAAATAACTGGCCAATTTGTTGCCAATGACAAAATTCAAGCTATTAAATAAAAATGAGAATTCTGGAAAATTTATATCCACCACTGTGGGTTCGACAGAGTCTCAATAATTAAAAACTTTTCTGATAGTAGAACCTCAAGTTTTGTATAATGAAATACGTCTACACTGGAACATGTACATGACTCAATGAACCAATATTTTCCAATCAATGCACTGATGTTATAAAAATCAGGCCTGGGTAAAAAGGCCACTGAAAGTGCACGATAAATGGATTTTAATGTAACAGAGTATAAAAAGTTTGGTTACATGGTTTCAGATTCCACATTGCCACTACTCTTTAAGAAATTACCACTTGTTGAGTTTTGGCATAGCAACAAAACAGAATTTTCAGAGTTATCAGAAAAGGTGAATAAAATGCACTTTCCTTTTCTAACTACATGACTGAGAAGTGATTTTCTTCACATACTTCAACAAAACATGTATCAGAATATTTTGAATGCAGAAGCAGATATAAGAATCCAGATACAAGACTTTTATATTGAAAATAAGACTTCTACGCTAGGCCAGACATTAAAGACATTTTTATAACCGTAAAGCAATACTACTCTTCCCAGTAATTTTTTTTTGCTTTGGAAAATTTAGACATTTTCATAAAACTACTATTTATGGCAACATATAAAGACTATTATTGCTATTTTAAATACTACTTCAATTTCTAATGTGATAAATGTTAAAAAACAATAATAAACTTTCTCTGGAGTTAGTTTTTTAACAGTGAGACTAAATAAGTTGATAAATGCTGACTCAGGAAATGGATAGACAGATTCTCTTATATTATTATCTACACTTGATGTGTATACCTAAAAGAATGAAAAAGCCTGCCCACAGTATTGAGGATATTCATAAGTACCTTTACCATACCTAAAAAGGACGATAAAAGAAAGACCAACTAGCCTTGTGAATTTGAGAGTAAGAAAATGTTATGTCATGGTTTTAACTTGCCTCTCTTTCATAACGTGAGTTTGAACAATGGTTTACTAGAGATCTTAGTTTCTTTTATTGTGTGTGGAGGGGGTTGTTCTTTTTATTCATTTATTTACTTGTTCATTTGGGCTTTTCTTATATGTGCCATTCTTGCTTCTCAGTGTATCTGGAATACAGTAATGAAAAAGTCATTTGTCCATTGTATGAGTTGGCACACTATGGTCTGTGGGGCCCAATTTGGCCAACTTCCTATTTTTGTAAAGTTTAATTGGAACACAATCATGTTTATTTGTTTCTGAATTGCTTATAGCTGCTTTTGAGCTAAAAGGGCAGAGCTGAGTCTCAATGGAGACTATGTTGCCTGCAAAGTCAAAAGGACTTTTATAGGAAAATTTTTTTGGGGGGGTGTTAGGAATCAAACTCAGGACATCATGCATGCAAAGTATATGCTCTACCACTGAGCCACATTTCCAGCCCCAATATCTTTTACATAAATATTTGTAATAGTGCTTTATATATTAAAGAAATTATCTTGCAGATGTTTCCTTTCCTTTTGTATTTATAGCCTTTAAATTTTATTTGTTTTTTAATCATATAGCTTTACATTTTACATAGCAACTTGATTAAATCTTTCAATATAATTGTTCCTGGCATTTGGGGGGCATTACTTTAACAATTTATTGGCTATTTTTGCTTTTTATTTATTCCCACATGAATTTTTATAACATTTCTAAAAGAATTTCTTAGTGATTCTGATTTCAGTTAAATTGTTGGATTACTTTGGAGAGAATTTAAATTTCCAAAATACTAATTCTTCTTGTCAATGAGCCTGGAATGCCTTTTTCCTTGTTATAGCTCATCTTCATCCAAACTATTTTATAGTTTGTTTATTTTTTTTTAAGATACCCTTTGTTTATTCCTAGTTATTTTCTATTTTAGGGTTGCTAGTGGGATATGTGGGGTTTTCATCTTTATTTTCTAATTGCTTGTGGCTAATAAGTACACTTTATTTTTTGTAAGCAGATGACATACTGAACTCCTGAAAGTTTTAGTAGCTTTTTTCCCCAGTTGATTCTTTTAAATTTTCAATAAAGATAAATGAGCCCTGCTTGACTTCCCCTTTTTGATTATTTTACCTAGTTTTTCCTGTTTGATATCATATTTACTAGACATTGGAGAAAAATAATCAGTAACTTACATTCTTTTTCTTATTTCTCATTTTGAAATACATGTAGAATTTTATAACTAGGGAATATTTAATCTCTATTTCAGATAAATAATCTATCATTTTAAGTAATTAGCCTTCTATGTCTATTTTGTTAACAGTTCTCATAAGCAATGTATATTAAATCAAGTACTTTTGAGGTATTTATAGAGAGGATAGAAATGTTGTAATTTAACCTATTGGTGAGATGAATTATAATAATAAACTTCTCTAATAGTAAAATTTTTGTGTTTTTCAAGAACCAGCATTTTGGGTCATGGTCTGCTATTATCCTTAATGTTGTTGTTGTTAGGTGCCATTGAGTCGGTATCCGACTCATAGCGACCCTACATAGAACAGGAGAAACACTATTGTCAGTGCTTCTCAGCTGTTCATAGGGTTTTCACTGGTGGAATCCTTAATGTTAGGTGGATAAAATTTGCTGGCATTTTCTTGAGATTTTCAACCTATGAAGTAGATCTGTATGGATTTGATGTTATCTTTGTTAGAATTGTCCTATAATGTGAAAGAAAAATAAATTTCAATGGTCACATCTTTTTTCTATCCCTAGAACAGCTTTGCTATCCATAGGGTTTTCAATAGCTAGTTGTTTCGGAAGTGGTTCGTCAGCGCCTCCTCCCTAGTCTGCCTTAGTCTGGAAGCTCAGCTGAAATCTGTCCACCATGGGTGACCCTGCTGGTATCTGAGATACCAGTGGCATAGCTTTCAGCCTCATCGCAACACACAAGCCCCCACAGTGCGGGAAACTGACAGACATGTGGGGGTCAATGAAAAAAAGGAAAACTCTCCACCATATGGACTGACACGGTGTCTGAAACAATGGGCTTAAATATAAATAAGATTGTGTGCCTGGCACAGAATTGAGAAGTGTTTTGATCTGCTGTACATAGGGTCGCTATGAGTCGGACTCCACTCAATGGCACTTAACAATAACAAAGAACCGCTTACTATTGTTAAGGTCATCAACTTACACAAAATATAAGATTCAAAATGGGTAAAACATAATTAAGACAATGAAAATGAGATATGATCCAAATTAAATTTATCCCAGTAAGTAATACACTCCTGCAGCCATCCCACTGTGGCTTCAGATCCCTTCAGATCTTGGAAGCTAAGCAGGGTCGGACCTGGTTAGTACTTGGATAGGAGACTGCCTGGAAACACCAGGTGCTGTTAGTTTGGGAGGAAGCCCCAGCAACCCATTCCCAAAAAACAATCAGCCACTGAAAACTCTACGAATAGCAGAAAAGCACTGAAAATACTGTTTTGTCTATCATAGGTAGGGTCACTATGAGGAAGACACCGATTCGATGGCATCTAACAGCAACAACAACAAGTAATACAGAGAAATATCACAGTCATGCAGTTGGGAACAATTAGAGCCAGATTTAGATTTTAAATTCTTGGTAAATGTGGGCAACAGCGAGATGCCTTTACTCCTCCAGATGTTGTTGTTAGGTGCCATCGAGTTGGTATCTGACTCATAGCGACCCTCATAGGGTTTGCAATGGCTGACTGTTTCAGGATTGCCTTGGGAGTGGATTACCAGGTCCGTCTCCCATTTTTGGGGTGCTGGGAATTGAACTTAGGACCTCAGAGACTGCAGCACAGCATTCTACCAACTGAGCTAAATCCCAGCCCACTCCTCCAGATGCCAACCTGTAAATAAAGGAACAAGGTTCTCTTGCTAGCATTCAACTAATGGTCTTAATATTTCTCCTGAGTGGGTTGGAATAACCACTGGACTGAGACCAACTACTCAGCTTAATCCATGATATTAACACATCTGAAGAAAGAAAAGGTCAACTCCTGGAGCATGGCCACTTTAGATAAACTGAGCTCAGAGGAAATAAACGTTGGCAGTGGGTGTCAGGCCCTGGCCACAGGAAGGAAACCAAGCAAGGGCTGCCGGCATCCAGTTATGATAAACGTGACTTCCAGGGATGGCACCGGCATTTCCCTGGCCCTCACCATGACCTGGAGAGATGTCCTTCAAGACTGTGACCCTTTGCTGGCTCTGTACACACCATCAACTTTCTGATCTTGTGTTTCACAATCTCTGCTGATCCTGGGAAAAGTTGTAGTAGGTGCAGATTCCTTCTTCCCAAGGGAGGAAACATCACCTCTCTGGTTTTTTATTATTTATTTATTTACTTATTTACTTATTTATTTATTTATTTATTTTCGGTAGTACTTAGGGTTGAGCCCAGGGCCTTGCACATAATTTCCAAGTGCTCTTCCAGTGGGCTGCACCCCCAGTCTATTTTTAAAATTTTTTTACCTTGAGATAGGGTCTCACTAAATTACACAGGCTGCCTCTGGCCTCAAACTTATGATCCTCCTTCCCGCCTCCTGAGCCGCTGGGATTACAGACATGCACCACTGCACAGGGCCCTCCTTCTGATTTCATGCAAGAATCAGTCTCATGTAGATCTCCAAGAGACAGGCATGCAATGCCAGCCCCGCAAGCTGAAAATGCATTTGGTTCTTTATGATTCAAAATGCTATTGAGTTAGTATGACATTTTTAGAAGGATAATTTCAAATACATTCTAATTTATGCAATAATAAAATAGCTCATCTCGGTACTCCGAACACTGGAAACAAATCACATGCAAGTATCTTGCAGCTCTTGGCAGCCTATCTATGTGGGTCTGGACTCTGACTGCGGATCTGAATCTGTTGGGCAGAATAATTCCAACAGCATTTCCATTCCATAAGCGACTTCACCTAGGTGTAAATGTCTCACATGGTACAGGAGGATCTCTTAGTAGAGTGATCATTTGACCACCCTTTACTTTCCCCTAACATTAATTTTTCATTTATTAGCCACACGTATCAATGGATTTGGAAAGAATTCTCATTGTCATTTTTAGTGAGATTTGCTAGTGATGAACAATTGCTCTAGCCTTACTGCCCATAACCGAGTTTATGGATATTAATATATTGAAAATATTTGACTCATAAGCCAGTTATTTATAGCAGTAAGGACCACCCTTAAAGTTATGCCTTCTATATTATTCAAAATATGTCATCTTGCCAGGCATGGGGGTGCACACTTTTAATTCCAGTGACCAGGGAGGCGGAGGCGCAAGTTGGAGGCCTGAGGCAGCCTGCGCAACTTAGCAAGACCTTGTCTCAAAATAAAACGTAAAAAAGTAGCCTGGAGGGATGGCTCAGTAGTTGAATGCTTACAAAAAGCATGCTTGAGGCCCTGGGTTCAACTCTCCAGTACCCCACCAAAAAAAAATGCCATCTTAAAAAAAAAAATCCCATACAGATAGAAAGAAATCTTAAAAGGACAAAATTAATATAATAAATATTATTGTTTATGTTAAGACTGAGCTATATGAATTTGCTGATACCATTTATGATGAATGATAGATACATTTTGACCTATAGGGCAGAAACAAATACCAACAATTTTATCTAACATGACTCAACTATTTAAGGTTTGTCAGCCCTGTTGTTGTTGTTGTTGTTGTTAGGTGCCGTCGAGTCACTGTCCGATTCATAGTGACCCTACTTACAACAAGTGAAACACTATTATCAGTGCTTCTCTGCTATTCATAGGGTTTTCAATGGCTGATTGAATTTCAGGAGTGGGTTGCTGGGTCCGTCTCCCAAGCCTACAGTATCCGGTGTTCCCTGGTGGTCTCCCATCCAAGGAACTAACCAGGTCCGACCCTGCTTAGCTTCCAAGGTCGGACAGATCGGATGCCACAGTGCTACGGATGCAGGCTCTTTTCTCTTATAGGTGAGGAGAAACGTATCCATCAATTTGCCAGAGTCAAGAAAGCTGCAATGAAATAAACTGGTCTTATTTTTCACTCAAGTATTCAGATATAACACTTCTGAGAGGGGAATGACATTTGTTTTATGATCTGCTGTCATTTGGCTTCTCTTCCTGTATCAGACAGAACGAAACAATATTGTATCATTCTGTTGTTGTGATCACACCAAATTTCGACATATGCTTAGTATCTGGCTCCACGTGCCTCTGTGTCACCAGGATCACACTTGGATCCACTCCGGAGAGTGTGTGTGAGCACGTGCGTGAACATGTGTGTCAGCTTGGAGGAAACTGCATTTGGACATTTGTTTCCTGCTCACAGAAAGTCAAGCATATGTTTGAGCCCAAGCTTCCCTTTCTTTTTTGACACATTTTCTGTGATTAGATGCATTAAAAAATACAACAGCATTAAAAATTAGAAAGGATGTGTATTCGTAAACATCAACAGTGATTATGGCAAAGGCCTTTATAGCAACTAAAAACGTAACTGCTGGAGCCAGGATCCAACCAACACGCCACATTTTCATTTCCTTTATAGCACAGCTCAAATCATTACAAAAAGAAAAACTTTCCCATAAAAAAATAAAAATGGTGAAATAACAGGCTTATTTGAACATCAAACTATCCTCTATAAAAATGTCAGCCTAACTGAATTAGTTCCATCAATGCTGTAAAAAAGGAAACAGCAAATGAGATTTTGATGGTGGCAGTTGAAAAAAATTTTTTTCTGGTATTTCATTCTTGTGGTTTATGAGGTTACTAAAACCCTCTCCGTAATTATGGTTTGACACTTTCTATCATGTTTTATTTATAGTCTTCTAAAGGAAGTGGTGTAAATTGCATTCCTTAAAACATCATTGAACATGTTTTAAGTACCCAAAATGTCACAGGGAGTGGAATACAATGACTCAAAGTGAACAAGTCTGGCAACAGATTTAAGGCCTATGAAAATGAGAGATAAAGGCCCAGCTCTCTGTTAAATTAGCACAGATAAGCTACCTTCTATGGGAATCCAGGTTTGGGTGATAAGAAAGGTATTTGGGTACTATTTTTAATTTATGTATTCCTAAGCAATTGTGATACAGAAAACAAATGAAGTCATTCTTGGAATAAAAACCACACAAATCTTTATGATTGTGACTTCCAGGAGGCAGGATGGTGCAGCAGGTAAGGATGTGGGCTCTGGGTTCATGGAGACCTGATTCGGGTCTTGCTTTTGTGACACTGGTGTGAGCTGTATCACCCTGGGCCACCAACTAACCTTCACCTTCACCGCTCACCTCTCTCAGCTGTACAATGCAGGTAATAAAAATAGTTAGTGTATGCCATGGGGCCATTATAAAAAAAAAAAAAGAAATGAACTCATCTATGAAAGCACTTAGCATGATGCCTGGTACATAGAAATGCTCTAAAACCTTACAATTCTTAGGAGAGGAGAACAATCGTGCATTTAGAAACAAAGATTCTGAACACCACACTTATAACAGAGAGGCAGTTGGGGAAATGTGGCATCCATGCAGCTGCAACTATAGAAATCAACCCTTTTTAAAATCCTCAAGCCAAGATTTCATGTGCTCCTGAATTCACTGGTTAGGAGACAGTCCATGGAAATGTCTGTAGAATTCTTGCACTCAGGGCTCAATCTGTTTGGTTCATATACTTACTCATCTCAGACTGAGTGGGTTTAGGACATCTCTGATAAGGTGATGTAAATACCAATTTATAAAAACCTATTCTCTCCACAGACTACTAAACATGACTGCATTTTGATGAATACATTTTGAATGGAAGAGGCTGAAACTGAGTATCTACTCATCACCAGAATATTTTCCCAATGTTGTTGGTGAAATGGTAGCAATCAGAAAGGAAAATCATTTACTTCCAGAAGCTCCCTACTGGAAAAATGTGACCCAGGATTTGGAAGAGGATAATCAGAATTCAAAGACCAAAAGAAAATGGGAAGAAACAAATGTGTTGCAATGCTGGAGCTGAGACTACAAACCAAGTTCCTCTACCTTCAAGAGTTATTTATTAAATTCCACAGAAGCAGCTCAGCAAGAGCAATACAAATATTCCCAAAGCAGAATTTGACACAGTCCTCACATTCAGAGGGCTATGTTTGCATGATAATTATATTTTTTACAACACATAAGTTAATATTAAGAAAATCAGCCTCAAAGATCCCTATCGATAATCTTTCAACAATGTAAAACAAATACTAAAAGCAAGTAAAATTCAATCTTCATCTCAATACTTACAAAAGTCCTCCTAATGCAGTGAAGAAATGTCCTTGATTTGGCCATTTTATTTACATAGTGGTTGGCAAATTTATGATCGTAACAATCCATCCCTCTAAGTGAACTACTGGAAAATAATTTCATGAATGCATAAAATGTCCTTACTTCAAATGTATGGTTAGTACCACAGATTCAAAAACAAAATTAATGTTGTTTAAATATCACATAAAACTGCAGCTGTCCTGTTCATTAGCTTTTAAAAAGCTAAAATAAAAAAGCTTTTGCCTCAATGATCTACACTAGCTATAAAGACAGCTCTGATTTAGAGAGGCTTTTCGTTCCAAGTTTCTGCAATGAATTGGGGTAAGAATAGAACATGGGTGGCCCCTCATCATCCGAGCGCCAGAACCCCTGCTTGTCCAGGCGAAATGGTCCTGGGACTGCTGAGTTGGCAACACTCTCTTTTCTCATCTTTCTTCTGGCCACTGGCTGAGTGTGGTGGCCAGGGTGAGAGGTTCAGTCTGCTGCTGTGAAGCTGGGTTTTCCTTCTGTGAAGCTAACCGAAGCTGCAACATTGGCCTCATTATCGTCTTATAAAACCCCTCTGAGCTAACTGGTTCAGACAGCCATGGTTCTATGCTAAAATCAAAGGCAAGGTGATTCTGAGAATTATGGAATTAGAATTTGGGCTATGTTCTAAATCCCAAAAATGTAAGGCTAAAATGCAGGGCATGATTCATTTACATGTACCAATATGGTTATCAAATTGACAACTTTTCAAATTCACTATCAACAAAGGTTCAACAGGGATGGGTGAACCAAAAGAGAGCTTTGAGATGTTCTACTTTGTGCCATCACAGTGCCACTCTTCTTATGATGGTCATGTTTAAATCACATGGCCAAGTAGAATATGACCTGGGATTGGTTGCTTTCAAGCCCAGTGGAGGAGACCAATGTTCAATTAACTGGATTACTCTAGGTTTAATCTGATTGTATTACCATCATCATCATCATCATCATCATCATCATCATCATCATAAATGAATGAATGTCAAATAAATTTATTATGCTACATTCTACCTGACTACTTTGATCTAAATCAGAGTTCTTTCTCATGGGAGCAATTTTTTTCCCTGGATAATATCTGGAAAAATCTGGAAACACTTTTTGATTATCACAACTCAGCAGGGAGTTGTTGGTGCTACTAGAAGCCATTGGGGTCACAGCTACACATAATACACTGTATAAAACACAATAGAGAATTACTTAATCCAAGACAATCCCAGTGCAGAGGTTGAGAAACCCTGATCTAAATAATGAAATTAGTAACTGCTGAATAGCATCAGGTCATTGCTATTGCTGGAAGGAAAAATCATCATGCTGGGAGAGTATTTGTATAATAGTTTAAACTTTCCAGGACATTTGTAAATATTATATGTCTTTTGGCAGTAAGTTTGGAAATAGAATAGGGGGAGGACAGGGGGGATTTTAAACATTATATGCATAGAGCACTCCATCATAATGAATCATTTTTAAATGATTAGTACTAATTTATATCAACAAAGGCTGATATGAGGAATTATTGGTAAGATAATCTCTATGCTAGGGCTGGGATTTAGCTCAATTGGTAGAGCGCTGTGCTGCAGTCTCTGAGGTCCCGAGTTCAATTCCCAGCACCGCAAAAATGGGAGAAGGACCTGGCAATCCACTCCCAAGGCAATCCTGAAACAGTCAGCCATCGAAAACCCTATGAGGGTCGCTATGAGTTGGATACCGACTTGACGGCACCTAACAACAACAATCTATATGCTAGCTGGCTTGCTTTTAGAACACAGAATGTCAGCACTGTTTTTAAGGAAAAGGCTTCATTGAGACAAATGATAACTTCCTGTCTAGATTGGCCTATATTGTATATTAGAACATATCTTAAAAATTACAATAATTTCAGTTTCTCATGTTGAGCAAAAAATTATTAATGCAATAGAAGTTATGTCCTGTAAACAGATCCCAGTTTATATGAGAACCTTGTAAAGAAGCCAGCACCATCACAAGGCAGTACAAAAGCAATGGATTATTTAATGAAAATGATTTTGAGATAATTGCTTGAGTGAAAAAAACTCATTTATGATCTCAACTTCTCTCCATATATCAAAATAAAATACAGATGCATAAAGGTTATCAAGAAAACTAGGAGAAAACAAAATAAATCTGGTCTCCGATGTGGGATGATGATTTTCTCAAATTCTCCTTCAGTGGCAATGGGAGAAATGCAAAGGGAGCCTCAATAAAACATCCCTCTGTAAAAGGATCTCACGCTTCTCTTTGTCAAGCCTCCAAATTATCAGTTATCATGATTCAAAGCAAACCACAGTCACAGAAGACCACTCACAACACATTTAGTAGCGTCACTATTTTTAATGATAGAGTTCATATAAGATTATTAAAAAATGAAAAGCATTATCCAATAGATAACTGGTCACATGAGAGAAAAAAATGTAAAGGAAAAATATTATGACAAAATATGTGAAAACATCTCATTTCATTAGTGCTAAAAAATACAAATTAAAGTCAGAGCTATAGCTCAGTGGTAAAGCACTTGCTTAGCATGAGCAAGGCCCTGAACTGACTCCACAGCATCTATCTGTTTTTCTCTAGATAGATAGATAGATAGATAGATAGATAGATAGATATAAATATAGATACAGATATAGATACATAGATATATCAATATAGATATAGACAGATATATATATCTACCTCTATCTATATCTCAATCTTTCTCATAAACACACACAAGAAAAGAAATATAAAGTAAAATAAGGTGCGATTTTCTACTTATCAATTTACCAATACTTACATGAAATAGGAAGGAAATATTAAAGGAGGTTTTCTTACACTACTAGTAGATTGTAAATTGGTACAATCTATGTAGCCACTGAACTACTTACTTCCAAAATTTAAGGAGATAAAATACCTCAGAATATGGAAAAAAAAAAAAAAACCAAAAAACTTAAAGTCAAGCATCATGGCCTAGACCTGTAATCCCAGCTGCTTGGGAGGCTGAGGCAAGAGCATTGCAAGTTTGAGGCCAGCCTCTGCAATTTATCGAGCCCTTGTCTCAAAATAAAACATTTTTTAAAGGGAGTTTTGGGGATGTGGCTCAGTGGTGGAGTGCTTGCCTAAAATGCTTGAAGCTCTGGGTTCAGGCCCCCAGTACCACAAGAGAAAATGACAACAACATCAAAAACAATTTTATACACAAAGATGTTTATTGCAATTTTATTTAAAACAGAATTTCTTCCAAATCTCTTCAATGTTCAAGAGTAGTTGAAGTTGTAATTGTGAAGTATCCATAGATGTGGCAAGTTCTACAACAGTGTGAACCCAGGCTTACAAGGATCTAATAAAATAAGCACCTTCTTGTATTATGAGGTTATAAAGTCACTTATGGCAGGGATTGTTTGTTGTTGTTAGGTGACATCCAGTCGGGTCTGATTCATGGTGACACTTTGTACAACAGAATGAAATACTCCCTAATTCTGTGCCATGCCTGCCACTATTGTCTGCTATTCCTAGGGTTTTCAATGGCTGATTGTTTTGGGAGTGGGTTGCCAGGTCCTTCTCCCAAGCCTACAGCATCTGGTATTTCTAAGCCATCTCTCATACAAGGACTAACCAGGAATGACCCTGCTTGGCTTCCCCTATCTAATGTGATACGGTGTCAGCGTGGTACAGCTGTAGACATGGCAGGAGTAGTGGGCCAAATGATAAGTAGTAGGCCCTCAAAAGATAAGTTCACATTATAATCCTCTTCTAGAAATTCTATATGGTAAACTCTTAGAGGATTTAAAAAGAAAAAAAAAGAGAATATGCTTAAGAATTGACAGAAGCATTTGCATATAGATTTACTAAAATAACTAAATCCAAATGCCCATCAGTAACTATTGATATTCAAAATGTTAAAATATTGAGTTACTTATGCTACAGAACAAGAAAGGTAAAGGTCTTATGGTTGTGTTACTGTTGAAATTGACTCCAATTTTAGTTTTTTTTAAAAAACTGAATGTTCATGGTTTTGTTTGGATTTTCAGTTACGTCACTAGGGTTAGGACATAGCAATGTACTTGCATAAGCAAACAGAAACATCATATTCCACCAATGTACCCTGTTAAAATAGCACTGGGGCTAAGAGAAAAGTCAGGTAAGATATTGCCCAGCAAAGCACATTACACAGCAATGAAAAAGTATCTTTATATATAGAAAAATGTGTGTTTCTAGGAATAAAAAGCTGCCTAAAAATCCTTGACTTTGATTCATGAGACAGTAAGTAATCACTCCTAGTGTTAAGTATGTGAAGTCTGCTTTGACAAAGGAAACCCATAGTTAATGGTAAAAGCTTTTTATTTGATCCCCCGTTTTCCCTTCTTTCCATGTGTGCTTAAACAAACAGCACATATCTATACCTCAGAAGCTCTGCAACACACTCAAGTGAAAATAGGCTTGAACAATGGTGTGAAAATTCAGACCATGAAAAAGTTAAATAAAACCTTTTCCTTGGCCAGCCAAACAAAGCCAAATTACAAGATATGAGAGAGGGGTAAAAAAGCAAAAGAACAAATATGCAAACAAAAACATCATTATATCATGATATGCTTCACTGTTGCCAGAGAACTGTTTTGAATTTTGCCTTTCTGAGGCCCAAAATCTGCAGCAGCCACATACTCTCTATACCACAATATCTATACCACATATCTCTATTACTTAAAGAACTAAAATATGAAACAGCTCTTCATCTATGTCCTGGGTACCAATGCACTACGTTACAGAAAAATAAATAAAAATCAAAAGATTTCCATGAACATTGTATACTAATAATTTTCTAACTGGTATCCATTTTGGTAAAAGAGTTTTTCCTAGAAAACCACGTTAGCCAATAAGCATGTCTAAAATGAAATGACATCTGCCAAAACCTATCCCTAAAAGTCTCAAATAAATGTATGTAATCACATGGTGTTTCCCATGTCACTGCAGGGAAGCATGTTTCCTTTGGTCTCTCCTGTACACTGCTCAGAGCCAAGGTGAAAACTGCCTTTGCTGAAGACAGGCTTTGAAAGATGTTTGTACAGTGAGCAGACTCCCGTGATAGACACAGGCTCTAGCTGCATCAAAGGCAAAACAGCTTCACTTACAGACCATTATAAAAATTTGGGTTCCACAAACACAGGATCTCTTCTGGTCACGAAACCTGCTGCATCCACACGCATCACTGCTCCTCTTTACATTGCTCTATGGGAACTGGGACTGGGAAGAGGCATGAGAAAATGCTGATATTCCACACACTGCCACTGCTAGGAGTAATAAACTCTCCTTTGTGTCTGACCCAAGAGCATCGTGATTTCTGCCTTCAGTCATGAAATGGTGACAGGCTAATTCGGTAGCTGGTGAGTGGGGTAAAAGTCCAACTCTTCATAGCTCTTGCCAGGCAAGAGTCCACAAGGTCTTGAAAGATTGAGTCCATGGTCAATTTAGAGCTCTCTAGCTGAATTAACAGTTTCTGCCTATTTTTGTGTAATTATCTGTTTTCTCACACAGGAAAAGGCCTGGTTTCCAAAACAAAATAGTTACTGATCCTCTTATTGGAATGATTTTTAAAGCATTCAGTGACCATATATAGTTGAAAGAAAAAAAATCAGTCCAAGAAATCCAAAGTACAAGGTATTCAGAAGGTTCTCACAGACCCATAACATAAAGATTTGTTTCAAGTTATTGGATTCCAGAAGCCCAGAACCATGGGAGTAGAATTATAAAGTTGGAACATTTACAAGTATCCTGTGCCTTTCTGCTGTGGAAAGGCCAAATAGTTAAGAAGGACTTTTAACATGATCCTTATGTACTTAACAATGAGTGAGCGATCCCATGGGACTTTGTATGACAGAAGCAGTTGATATTTAATGATTCACGTTTCTGGACCAATAATCTGAAGTCATGTTCCAACAAGTATGAATACATATTCGTAGTATTCATTGAATGGAATATTTGAAGCCCAAACTATCAGAGAAGCTGTTGCATAATGAATTACACTGGATATTCAAGAGCATGATTGTGAAATTCCAGGTCAATTTCCTTGAGGAATATAAAAATATGTTCATGATACTACCTCATATAAATGTGGGGTTTGTTAATATTCACTCATGTCTGCTTCCACATGGGGTCGAGGATCTGCAAGGGGTCTATACCGCTGAGGAGGCAGGGATATAACTTGAGAAGACACTATAGTTGAACCCACTAGACAGGCACGTGCAGAAGAAAAGAGGCACCTGGAAAAGCCTCTGCCAGAGTCACACATGGCTGTGGATGTGGACTGCTGATGTGATGACTGATTTATCTAGTTGGATGTTCCCCACCAAATGGACATGGCTTATCAATAAAGCACTGTTTGACAGCTGTTTAAAAGTGAATTCAAGGGCTCCATAAACTCCCAACTTCCACCAGGACCTGTGCACAAAGGTTAAAAAGGGGAAGAACACCACCATGAAGCTGTCATCCTCCCCTGGAGCCTATCCGCAGGGAAGCTGCCCGGCTTAGGAAAGACTCGCCGATGCTTTAGTGAGTTGCTCTCTGGCTTTACAGAGGACTCTCCACTCACCTCTTCTAAACCTTGAGTGAACTATCTGGGCCCAAAGGGTGAAAATGGAGTTTCTCAAGCTCTGATACTGCGACCACTTGGATCAGAGTCACTTTGCCTTGTTAAAAATGCAGATGTCTAGGCCCTGCTCTGGCCCTGCTGAATCGATCTTCTTAGATGAGCCCAGGAGTCAGCATCCTGAGGATCCTCAGCTGAACCAGACAGGCTACACTTTTGAGACTTAGTATGCTGAGGAGAGTTTCTTCTCTTCTCTCCTCTCCTCTCCTCTTCTCTTTCATAAGCATAAAGGGTATTTCTTAAATCTATCTTCATCCATGCATTATGCATATTTACTCTCCCCTCAATCAGTAAAATTTATAAACCAAACACACACACACACACACACACACGTGATGACTGATTTATCTAGTTGGAGGCTGTCCACCAAACGGACATGGTTTGTCAATAAAGCACTATTTGACAGCTGTTTAAGAGTGAATTCATTAAATACATATCAGTGTGAATTTATGCAAGTAGGCTTTAGCAAATACAATAATGATGTAAAATAAACAAGAAAGGACAGAACAATGCCACCATGCTTTGTCCCTGTCTAGCCTCTCATTCTGGAATTCTTAAAAATAATACTTAAGTTTTTGGCTTCTAATTTTCAAATACCATTGAAGATGAAAGCTTTTCATTACATCTGTTGGTCTGGGTTTGTAAGGCATGTCACCCAAATCTGGCCATTTCCCCCTGTGAAGCAAAGTTGCTCTCTGCTCCATGAGTCAGCTGAAATGAAACTAAAACCATGAAGTCCTGCCTAGCAAACTCACCAAGGACCAATCTGCCCATTGTTCCTACATATGGATGAGCACCAAGGAAGAAAACCCAGAGCGCTGCTCTGCAGTCTCTGAGGTCCTGAGTTCAATTCCCAGCACCGCAAAAATGGGAGAAGGGCCTGGCAATCCACTCCCAAGGCAATCACGAAACAGTCTGCCATTGAAAACCCTATGAGGGTCGCTATGAGTCGGATACCGACTCGACGGCACCTAACAGCAACAGGTGCTTATTGACCCATAGATGTCTGTAGTATGCCCATGTGGAGCCCTCTTCCCTTTGGCTGACATAGCTTCCACACCCAGAGTCTGTCTGAGAAACTCTTATTCATCTATCAAAAGTGAATGCAAATATCTTCCCTTCCAAGAAACTCTCTCACCTCATTGTTTCTGGGGCTAAAATTGGCCCTTTCTCTGTGCTTCCATAACATCTGGTTCATTGCCCACAAGACCTGGAGGGCAACAGCCAATAGACTGACACATGAAAGGCAGGCTCAAGTGCAAAATATTTCTGTTGGATTAGCTAACTGATTAATTAGGGCATACTTGGGGATCATCTGACATTAGGAAAACCAATAAACTGGCTCATCAGGGAAGCTCTCTAGTCTCCAAGCGAATTCTAGAAGCTGTTGGACACTCTTGTCCTGACAATATTTCCCTCAGCCATAAGCAACTGAGCCTCTGTGAACTCCCCATAGGCCTTCGTAGGGAAATGATTCCACGTTAGAGTAACAATACCGGGTTAACCACAGTTGAAAAGAGAAAGTCATTCTCACTTTGTCCTCTCTCCAACAAATGCCATTAACTAAAGTCAGGACTTCAAGTCTGATTTCCTTGGTAGTGCTCACCCCCATTTGTACTACCACATGAGTTGGTTCCACCATTATTCAAGATGAAGTAATTTACATGTAACCATAGCCCTGGTTAAGTGACAGTGTCACATTCAAACTCAGGGGGGCTGGCCTGAAGCCCATATCCTTTCAACAAGAATGTCCTGCTCTCCTGTGACTTCTGAGCAGGAACACCTTCTCTGTGGCCTCCTAGACATGTGTCCTCTTCTTCCCCTTCCTTCCCTGCCTCTGCCTATATAAACTTAGTACTGTGCAATTAGTTATCAGAAGTTGGCCACTGCTTTAAACAGATTCTATCTTTCAGCTCCCGTTATACTCCTTCTGCAACCCTGTTCCCCTTTTATGGTTTGCATATTTATGTGCACACAAACACGCACACAGAGCAAGGGTGCAAGGATGAAAGAAGACCGTATTTCTGTGACCTCATCTAATGTTACCTGGCTGCATAAGCTTTGACCATGAAATATTCTATAAAGACCTTTTATCTGCCCTTAAGTTGTATTTATCTAAACCTTCCATATTTAACACTGAAGAATTTATTTAATCAAGCTCTTTGTATTTTACAGCCTTCTACTGAATCCTGGAACCACTGAAAAATGGTGCTCATATTTAGCTGAGATTATAAGCTAAATGAAAACACTGACAATTTAGAAAATATAATTTTTCATGCTCAGTCTTATACTGGTTCTCCCAATGCAGCAGTATTTTCTCTCTCTCTCTCTCTCTCTCTCTCTCTCTCTCTCTCTCTCTCTGTCACACCCACAAGCACACACACAATTAATGAGGACACCTGTGAAAGCAAGTTCTTGGGTTCTTGGGTCTTATTCTCCAAAGATTTTTAAAAATAAGTCCAAGATGGGCCCAGACATCTGTACTTTACACAATCTTCTTGCTGGGTGTGGTGGTATGTTCCCATAATCCCAGTGACTCGGGAGGTAGAGGCAGGAGGACCGCAGGTTTGAAGCCAGTGGCAGCCTGCATAAGTTAGTGAGACCCTGTGTCAAAATAAAGGTAAAATATGGGCTGGGGGATGCAGCAAATATCCTGTGATCCACCGACTGAGAAATCAATAGAAATCCCACATTTTTTTCACTTATATAGGCTGATGCTCTAATATCTCTAGAAACTTCTTAGCCAACTTTGGGACTACATTTTTTTCTTAAAGATATGAGAAATTTAACAGTAATAGCACTGGCTGTTCAGTCATCAAATATTCCTTGAAAATCTACCTTGAGTTAGGGCTGGAAAATATCTAATAGTTGGGAAATAAGCCACATCAATCACCCCAGAACATGCAGTGTCCAGGACAGATACCATTCATCAAATGTGGCATTCTCAGCAGTTGATTCAGGGTCCACGACCATAAGCCACTCCTGATCAATCTTGGAGCAATATCTAGGACATGGGCATCAGGTCCTTGCCCACAGGGCACTAAGAGAGAAGCAAGAGTTAAATAATGATTGAGAAATATTGGGACTATTGGATGAATTTAGAGCTTCCTCCCTTCTCACTCTCTCCCAGCTTGGTGGCATCTCATTGCCATCCCATGCCAGCCACCATGGCTCCTGCAGGCTGATGCCCACAGAGAGGTGAGGAAGCCAGTCCTCCATGGGACCTGCAATGCACTGGGATGGAGAGGACTCCTCTATACTTCTTCTTTTCCCTTCTGCTCGAAAACCTCTTTCTAAATGGAAAGCCAATTGGAGCTTCCTGCCCCAGGCATGAAAAGAAACTCTACTTAGGGTTCTAATTATGCTGAAACCTTCTCACTGTAGCAATTGGGTTCTTCTCTATCAATTCCTAGTTGAAACTCAGAGAAACCAAATTACTTATTCAAGGTTAAAGTGAAAAACAAAATGCAGGTCTCTGGACTCCTAATTTATTTCTAGTCATAGACTTAAAAGCCTTGATGCAATTAGCTCATAAAAACAACACCACGTAGTTTTTGTCCAGTAATTCTGATGTTGTTGTTGTTGTTGTTGTTGTTGTTAGGTGCTGTCGAGTCAAGTCCAACTCATGGCAACCCTATGTACAGCAGATCGAAACACTTGCCGATTCTGTGCCAGGCAAAGGATCTTATTTATGTTTAAGCCCATTGTTGCAGACACTGTGTCAATTAATCTGGTGGAGGGTTTTCTTCTTTTGCGTTGACCTGCCACTCTCCCAAACATGATGTCCTTCTCCAAGGATTGATCTCTCCTGACTACATGTCCGAAACATGTAAGATGCAGTGTGGCCATTCTTGCTTCCAAGGAGCACTCTGGTTGCACTTCTTCTAGGGCAGATTTGTTGGTTCTTTTGGTGGTCCGTGGTATAGTCAATAGACATCTCCAGCACCACAATTCAAAAGCATCAATTCTTTTTCTGTCTCTCTTGTTCAATATCCAGCTTTCACAACCATATGATGTGACTGAAAATACCATGGCATGAGTCAGACTCACCTTTGTCTTCAATGTGACATCTTTGCTTTTCAATACTCTCAAGAGATCTTTTGCCACAGCTTTTCCTAGAGCAATGTGTCTTTTGATTTCTTGACTGCTGCTTCCACGGGTGTTGATTATAGAGCCAAGCAAAGCAAAATCTTGGACAACCTCAATCTTTTCTCCATTGATTGTGAAGTTGCATGCTGACCCAGTTGTAAGGATTTTTGTTTTGTTGATGTTTAGTCGTAACCCATATTGAAGGCTATGATCTTTGATCTTCATCAGTAAATGTTTTAAATCCTCTGCACTTTCAGCCAGCAGAGTTGTGTCATCTGCATAACGCAGGTTGTTAATGAGTCTTCCTCCAATCCTGATGCCGCATTCTTCCTCATACAGTCCAGCTTCTTGGATTATTTGCTCAGCGTATAAATTGAAGAGATAGGGTGAAAGTATACAGCCCTGGTGCACACCTTTCTCAACTTTAAACCACTCAGTGTTTCCTTGTTCTATTAGAACAACTGCCTCCTGGTTCATGCACAGCTTTCTCATGAGCACAATTAGGTGTTCTGGTATTCCCATTTTCCAAAGTGTTATCCATAATTTGTTATGATCCACACAATCAAATGCTTTTGCATAGTCAATAAAACATAGATAGACATTTTTCTGATATTCTCTGCTTTCAGCTAATATCCACCTGACATCAGCAATGATGTCCCTGGTTCCCTGCCCTCTTCTGAATCCCGCTTGATTTTCTGGTAATTCCCTGTCTAGATACTGCTGCAGTAGCTTCTGCATGATCTTTAGTAGAATTTTGCTGGTGTGTGATACTAATGATATTGTCCGATAGTTTGCACATTCAGTTGGATCCCCTTTTTTGGGAATAGGCACAAATATGGATCTCTTCCAGTCAGTTGGCCAAGTAGCTGTTTTCCAAATCTGTAGTAATTCTGATATCAAACTCTAATCATAGTCACACACTGCAAGCTGTTATCTTTGAGAAACTTTCAGTAGATCAGCCTCAACCAAAAATAAGTTTGCAGATCACAACTCTACATTATTATAAACTACATACCTTTGGAGCTGGGATTTAGTTCAGTTGGTAGAGTGCTGCTCCATACTCTCTGAGGACCTGGGTTCAATCCCCAGCAAAAAATACAAATAAAAACAAGAGAAGGACATGGCAATCCACTCCCAAAGCAATTCCAAAATAATCAGCCATTGAAAACCCTTCAAAGATTGCTATGAGTTGGACCTGACTTGACCTCACCTAACAACAATAGCAGCAGCTGCATATGCCTTTAATAATAATTTAATCTATTTTGGAAGAGATGGAAATCACCTCAAAATAATATCCCCATGAGGAAAAGTTATTTATTACCTCAACCATGGAGTAGACTGGAGGACTTCAAAGAATAAGAGCACCAGGTCACCAAGTATTTGAGTAACCCTTTCTTGGGACTTTTATCTCAGTCCAACCACCAGTTGAATGAAGCTGAGTGACCCCTAATCAACACCAAATGGAGCAAAACTGCCCAGTCATCCCTGCCTGTCGTCTGTTGAACCGTGAGAAACAGGAAATCACTGTTCTCTGGAGCCACTGAATTGTGGAGTAGCTTGTTATAATAGGACAAAACATAACTGTAATAGCCAGGGACGGGTGATGTGCAGTGGAAAAAGAATATGGATAAAGTCAAGAAAGGGGAGGCGACAAGAAAAACCCACTCTATTGGTTCCTCTGGCTCCCACTGCCCGGCTTTGGAATTTTCTAAGAAATGAAATTCACAACTGTTGTTTCCACAGCAAATGCACTCCGAATTTCCAAGAACCTGCAGCGCACATTTGGGACCCAGCTCATTCAGAGGTAGTAGCATATGGAGTGCACTTCAGCTCCTATTCTGACCTATATGTGACCTTAATGATCAAGGTCATTTACATATCACACCGATGCTTTGTGTGTGAATCAGACAATTAACGCCAAGCTACTGGCAATTCCAAGGAGGTGAGTGATGGTGCTATGCAAGTGTCACATATCAAGCTGAGAACAGTGTATCTAAATGATTATGGGTAATTCTATGTGAATCAACACTTTTTATGGCAGTCTGTTTATTGAATCTGCTTTCATTCTAAAAATAAATAAATAAATAAAATACATGACCTTTACTTGCTTCCCCCCAAAATATTCTCAAAGGAAAATTCTCAGCTCCAATCCAGCTAAAGACATTTAATAAATTTTATAAAAGTACTTTCCAGGGACATATTAAGCATGTCAATGGAAAATCATTTTATTAAAACTAGCTGCTTGGCTACTAAAGCTCCTCAAAGTATTTATAGTTAATTTAAGATAGAAGGATGTGACTTTTTAATTTCTAAAATATTCATAGTTTTTAATTTCTGAAACTAATATTAAATGGTGGCATGAATGTATGCTGCAGGCTTGGGTCTCAGCACTGACTGGCATGTACAAGCCCTTGGAATACTTCTGCTCCTAGCCTTGCCCAGCCACCAGGGTTCAACTCAATAGTTCAGGGTTGGGTACAGGAAGCAGGATTCTCCAGGGTTCCCTCAGTGACCCCAGTGTCTGGCTAAGATTGAAAACATGGTGGAAACAGTGAGGACTTCAGAATCATTCCCACATTGGAGATCATGCCTCTTACTAGTTTTATATCCTGGGGCAAATGACAAAATGTATGTCTATGGCTCTCAATCCTGGGACCCACTAGAAATGGTAGAGTGCAGCCAGGCAGCACATGCCTGTAATCCCAGCAACTCAGGTGGTGGAGGAAGGAGGATCACAAATTTGAGATCAGAGGCGGGCTGCGTAATTTAGTGAGACCCTGTCTCAAAAAGTAAAATATATATATATATATATATGGGCTGAGGGTGCAGCTCAGTGGTACAGCACTTGCAAAACATGCAAGTGCAAAGCCTTGGGTTCAACCCCCAGGATCCAGGATCCCCCCCCCAAAATGGTAGAGTGCTGCTCTGTGAGCTCTGAAGCCCTGGGTTTGATCTCCATCACAGCAAAGAATGGGAGAAGGACGTGGCACCCCACTCCCAAAACAATCCTGAAACAATCAGTCATTGAAAATTCTATGAATAGCAGAAAAGCAGTGACATGGTGCCATGCATGGCAACATTAAAAATGGAAATCCTTGGGCTCCACCAAGACCTAATGGAAAGGAAAGTCTGGGTGAGGCCCAGCCTCCTGGTGACTCTCCACAGTCTACACAAGTTTGAGAACTACTATGCCACGCAGTAAAAACACAATGACCAACTGAATATGTCCCTTATTGCTCCTCAATATCTAATTAAAATTCCCCAAATCTAAAGTTCTTCTTTCCCACTTGTCAAAATACCTTGGTTTTTGTTTTTTTTTTATAGGAATGTAATAGTGGTAAAATTTCAAAAAAGATAAAAATGCATTGTTTTCTTTCTGAGTCTATAATTTATTTTTGTTGTTGTTGTTAGGTGCTGTCGAGTCGGTATCCGATTCATAGCGACCCTTATAGGGTTTTCAATGGCTGACTGTTTCAGGATTGCCTTGGGAGTGGATTGCCAGGTCCTTCTCCCATTTTTGCGGTGCTGGGAATTGAACTTAGGACCTCAGAGACTGCAGCACAGCACTCTACCAACTGAGCTAAATCCCAGCCCATAATTTACTTTTAGTTGTGTTATAATAAGAAAGTACAAACAATAAAAATAACTACAATATTATTTTGTAATAACATCATTAAAATGTTAATATAGATCTGCTATTTTTTTAAAAAAGGAGCACTTTGTATGTGTTGTTTCAAAGTCTTAGCCCAGTGCCATGGAACACACCTGTAATTCCCATTACTCAGGAGGTGGAAGCAGGAGCATTGCAGGTTTGAAGCCAAAGGCAGCCAGTGTAACTTAGTAAGACCCTGACTCAAGATTAAAAAAAAAGTTTAAAAATGCTCTGGGGCTGGAGATGTGGCTCAGTGATACAGCACTTGCCTAGCATGTACAAGGCCCTGGGTTCAACCTCTCAGTGCTAAAAAAAAATTAAATTAAATTAAATTAAACCTTCTTACCCTGCTTTTTCATTTACCACCTCTTTTACAACCTGCTATTTTATGAAATATTTTTATACATTGTTTTTTCAAAGTTGCCTTGTTCTATCATATAACAATGCCATATTTAATGAAATCTTTAATGCTTATATAGTTTTTGCTTATACAAGTAACATTTTTATTCGCTATTATTTTTAAAAATCTTTGCTCACATTTATAGTGCTATTCCTGAGCGCAGTCTGCAGACACAGTACTGCTGGATCAAAGTACACATCTTTTTTAAGGCTAATGATGTACACTGACAACTAGTCCTAAAAAGCTGCATCCTTAGTGGTAGGTGAGAGTCTCACTTCCTATGCCCCAGAGTTAGTTGTATATATCATCTCTTTGTTAAGTCTTTGTTAAGGTAGCGCCAGGACAGCTTCATCTTGTTCTTCTTCAATCAGGTTAATTCCTTTGTCGTTGTGCTTTTGTTGACAGTGCATTTGCATTTCTTCTTTATTCTCATTCTTTGTCCGTTTTTTAAAAATATGATTATTCATCATTTTTTCCCACTGAACTGTAAAAGGTCTTCATATAGTAAGCATTATTTTCACCAATATTTGGATGCAAGAAAAATATAATCAAAAACTCCAACTAGCTGGGCGTGGTGGCGCACGTCTGTAATCCCAGCGGCTTGGGAGGCAGAGCCAGGAGGATTGCAAGTTCGAGACCAGAGGAAGTCTATGTAGCTTAGCGAGACACTGTCTCAGGAAGTAAGGAAAAAAAATAAAAGGGCTGGGGGTGCAGCTCAGTAGTCCAGCACTTGCAAAGCATGCAGGCGTGAGGCCCCGGGATCAACCCCCAGTACCACCAAAAAAAAAAAAAAAAAAAAACACCTTCAACTGACATCTGATGAGTTGAGCTAATTTTCATGTTAACAGAAATTAACTATAAGTAATTTGGTTGAATTATACTATTGAAAACCATAAAAAATCAGTATATTTCCCTCTCCTATGCTGAACAAAATATAGTCTTTCTCTGATGACTGCAAATTTTGTGTGTCTCAGGGTGGATTATTCTGGATTTTCCACTGTATAAAGAGAACATTGTTGCTGTTGTTGTTAGGTGCTGTCAAGTCAAGTCCAACTTATAGTGACCCTACTTACAAGAGAGTGAAACACTCCCTGACAATGTGCCATGCCCGGCACTATGTCAGTGTTTCTCTGCTATTCATAGGGTTTTCAATGGTTGATTGTTTTTGGGATTGCTTTGGGAGTGAATTGCCACGTCCTTCTCCCAGTAAGGGCTGGGATTTAGCTCAGTTGGTAGAGCACTGCTCTGCAGTCTCTTGAGTCCCAAGTTCAATTCCCAGCACCGCAAAAATGGGAGAAGGATGTGGCAATCCACTCCCAAGGCAATCCTGAAACAATCAGCCATTGAAAATCCTATAAGGGTTACTATGGGGCTGGGATTTAGCTCAGTTGGGAGAGCACTGTGCTGCAGTCTCTGAGGTTCTGAGTTCGATTCCCAGCACCGCAAAAATGGGAGAAGGACCTGGCAATCCACTCCCAAGGCAATCCCAAAACGGCCAGCCATTGAAAACCCTATGAGGGTCGCTATGAGTCGGACTCACTCGACGGCACCTAACAACAACAACAAGTCAGATACGACTCCATAGCACCTAACCTAACCTAAATCTCCCAGTGAAGAGAAAAGGATTCTGAAAGCATGAGTCCTAAACTGGGCATGGTGGCACAGGCCTATGATCCCAGCATGTAGTAGGTAAAGGCAGAAGAATAGCTAGCTCGAGGCTCTTGTGGGTTACACAGTGAGACCCTGTCTCAATGGCCCCCTCCCCAAAGAAAGCCCGAGTACTGACTCCATAGGCACTGGGTTGGCCAATCCAAACCAAGGCAAGTGATTTATTTCTCAGTGCTTTAGTTTCCTCATCTTTAAAAGAGAAATAACAAAGATAACATCTGCCTCCTTTGGTCACTGTGAGAAACTGTGTGCATAATGGTTAAGTGCACAGATTGTGGAGACTATCTGGATTTGAATTTCCACTCCACCATTTTATAGCTTTGTGACTTGGGCACATTCTTTATCTATGTGGGCCTCAGTTTCCTTATCTATAAATGAGGATAATCACAGAATTTAACTATCAGGGTGGCTGTAAGGAGTAAATGAATAAAGACAGAGGTAGACATGGAAAGGATACAGATAGCACAGAGATCCCTCTATCTACCTGGCATTTAGGCCAGAGCTGGGCAGGTAGTAAGCACTATGCTCTGGCATCAACTTGCTTTTTGGTGACTCCCCTCTCCCAGCTCTCTGTGGGGTGCAGGAGAACCAAGCTGGTTTGGTTAACTCTAGGCTGCCTGCAGACCTACCCTATGAATGATTGCCTTGCTTCCCCCCTTGAGCCCACCTTCATCAGGCAAACCATGATAGTGTTGTACCCAAGGGGCCACACACAGGCTCATGTCAAAGTTCCTTTCACAAAGCAGAACACTGAATTGATTTTTAGAGTTTTTGTCTTTGGGTGGGCTAGCTAGATTCCATGTTGTCTGATTTTTGCTCTGCACCAGTGAACAGGAAAACTTTTGATCTGAACTCTTAATATGAATCATAATTAATACAGAAGAGGATAAAAAGATTTACTTAGCATTTTGGTCATTTTTATCAGATAAGGCTCCTACTTCTACCACCATGATTCACATTGTATAGGAGAAAATATACTCATGTAGAATACACTTGTGGATCAAAAACAAAGCCAGTGCCCAAAATACAAATCAAAAACACTGTCTAGAACAACGGGCCTCAACTAATGAATTAAAATGATTGGTGGTTTCGTTAAAATATTAAGCCCATCGATGCCTGCCAAAACCCTGTTGGCTAGCTGAGGGGATTCAAAGTGCATTGTTCAGCTGGATTTTGAAATCCTCCCATTCATCGTTGACATGTGAAAGACAAGACAAGGTTTTTGACAAAAGGAGTATGAGGCGCCAGATGGTTTCCATCTGTATCTCCATTGACTGTGCAATGAAAACCCACCTTCCCTAATCAGAAGGCTGCGTGCTACATGGAAAATGAATACCCGGTGTTTTCAAAGAAGCATAATCGCCCCTTCCCCACCATAGATGTATAAATATTAATGAACACAATCTGGTTCTAAGCAAATTTAGCATGAACTTTTAGCAACCCTCCCTTGACGACTTCCTCCCTTTTTAACTGAATTAAGCTTCTAAGTTCTGTGCTTAAAAATAGCAAACCCCGCACTGAAGTTGGATCTGTGACTGAGGAAAACCTCTCCCTTGTAACTAGTAACCAGTTAACAGAGTTCATGTCATCATGTGCCTTTTATAACCAAAAAAGGGCCTCAGTGGGAATGGGTGTTTAGTAAGGGTGACTAGTAGCACAGAATCAGTATAAATAAGCAGGGAATTAGCTATTAACTTAATCATGTATGCCATGACTAGGTCCAAAAGGACTTGAAGAAAACTTAGAGATTGCGACACATAACACTCAACACTGAAAGACTTGTTAAATAATTTTCTACACCATATTTTAACTTTCCTAGAAGCTAATATAGAGCATTAAGACAATTTTAATCAGTACTATTCAAAAAAAATATTACATGCTTTCCCGGGATGTTTGAACTTGAATTTTCAGTTAGTATTACAGTATCTCTAACCATGAAGACTTGGTTAATCCTCTTCCTTCTGGATGTATTCCTAGTTTTCCTCAGAAGTATCAAAAAGAGATTTAGATTTGAAATTTTCCTTCAACTCCTTCCTTTGCTTCCTTTCTTTTTAGTTCAAACAAGGAAGCTTTGCATACTAGCTCTAGCTTATGCATCTTTAGCCTGCTGAAGCAATGTGTTTTCCAAGAAGCATATTCCATACTTTAACCACTAATGGTTCCCTGTGGATGTAAGTGGTCAGAATCTTGAAGCAAAAAATGTCAAATCAGGCCAAAGATAATATGGGAAATTAAATCCATATACTCAGCTTTAGTCGCTCATATGAGTAGAAGGAATTGGTCTTTGTTCCTTTCCCTCAATAGGTATTGTTCTCATTTTGTCAATAAACAAATGCTTATTGGGCACCTACTATGTGCCTCAGCTTGGGTTAGGCACTGAAGAGCAACCTGTCAGGCAAATCCGTCAGTCTGTTTCTTGGCACAGAAACTCATGGAGACCCACCCATGAGACAGTGTTCTTGCCACAGGACAGTAGAATCATGCACAGAGCTCACAGGTGCCTCCATTACAAGTGATCAAGCCATCTTTCTTTGGGAATCTGCTTCCAGTAGGATTCCCTGCCAGTGTTACCAGCAGGGTGGTGTATGTTTAAGATTCGGGTCTTGACACATTCTTTTTTAACATTCCCCAGCCCAATTTGGTTGTCAGCAGTCTGAGCAGATGTCAGGCTAACATTGAAAAGTGGAGAAGAGCATGAGCTAAAGCTTTCCAAGAAAATGCTGAGTGTATCAAAATAAATTTTTGGTTATATTCCAGGCAGGAAGGATAGGAAGGGCCAGACCCATGGCCTGAGCCAGATGGTGCAATATTAGCACGTGACAAAGAGGAAGGAAAACGATTCCTTCTCCCTATTTCTTTTGTAAATCCCATAAAGAAGAATGGTCTTCAAGCTGCAAAGAAGAGACACTACATACTTAATTTTAGTAGTAAAGTGAACAAAACAAGGATAATTGAAAGCAAGCACCTAAATGTGTGTACATCACTGGGCTCAGATGCATTAGACCTTGGATGTGATGGGAAAAACAAGCAAAGAACAAATAAATTTTTTTTTTTTTTGTATTTGAGAAAAGTGAATTTTGCCCTCATTATCAAAAGAGGGAGCTGGCATAGTGAGAGAGAAATGTGAATGTAGGAAGCAATGTAGGAAACACAATTGTAGAAATCACATTTACCATGATTTATGAGTGTTATTTGCCTTCAGCTGTACCATTGTGGTGTAAGATCCTGTCAGATCTTGGAAGCTACGAAGGGTCAGACCTGGTTAGTATTTGGATGGGAGACCGCCTGGGAACACCAGTTGCTGTAGGCTTGGGAAAAAGACCAGGCAACCCACTCCCAAAAATCAATCCACCATTGAAAACCCTATGAATAGCAGAAAAGTATAACAATAGTGTTTCGCCTGTTATATGTACAGTCCCTATGAGTCAGACACCGATTAAGTGACACCTAACAACAACAGAACAAGGAAACACTGCCTGGTTTAAAGCTGAGAAAGGTGTACATCAGGGCTGTATACTTTCACCATATCTCTTCAATTTATATGCTGAGCAAATAATCTAAGAAACTGGACTTTATGAGGAAGAACATGGCATAATGATTGGAGGAAGACTCATTAACAACCTGTGTTATTCAGATGACATAACTCTGCTTGCTGAAAGTGAAGAGGATTTAAAACATTTACTGATGAAGATCAAAGATCATAGCCTTCAGTATGGATTGCGACTGAACATCAACAAAACAAAAATCCTTACAACTGGGTCATTATGCAAATTCACAATAAATGGAGAAAAGATTGAGATTGTCCATGATTTTGCCATGTTTGGCTCTACAATCAACACCCATGGAAGCAGCAGTCAAAAAATCAAAAGACACATTGCTTTGGGAAAAGCTGTGGCAAAAGATCTCTTCAGAGTATGGAAAAGTAAAGATGTCACATTGAAAATGAAGGTACGCCTGACTCATGCCATGGTGTTTCCAGTCACATCATATGGCTGTGAAAACTGGACATTGAACAAGGGAGACAGGAGAAGAATTGATGCCTTTGAATTATGGTGCTGGAGACGTCTATTGAATATACCATGGACTGCCAAAAGAACCAAAAGAAGAAGTGCAACCAGAGTGCTCCTTGGAAGCAAGGATGGCTAGAGTGCATCTTACATATTCTGGACATGTAGTCAGGAAAGACCTATCCCTGGAGAAAGACATCATGTTTGGGAGAGTGGCAGGTCAGCAAAAAAAAAGGAAAACCCTCCACCAGGTGGACTGATACAATGTCTACAACAATGTGCTTAAACATAAATAAGATTGTGTGCCTGGCATAAAATTGGGAAGTGTTTCGATCTGCTACACATAGGGTCACTATGAGTCAGACTCGACTCAATAACCCCTAACAAGATCAACAACAACAACCCATGAGAGATATTAAAGAAAATTATTGACAGAATAAATAAGGCCGTTGGGGAGATGACATAAATAAATACATGTACCTGATCTGTGCTATTTATATATGCTATACATGTTGAATTTCATGTATATATTTATTTATCAAGGTGTATGTTATGGCTTGAATATGAAATATCCTCCTCTCCAAGCCCATGCATTGAATGCTTGGCCCCCAGCTAGTGGTGCTATTTTTGGAGGTGGTGGAAACGTTAGGAAGTAGGGGGCTAGCTAGAAGAAGTAGGCCTCATGAGACACATTTTTAAAGGTTATACTTGGCCCTTGGTCCATTCCTCTTTCTGCTTCCTATCTTCCATGAGATGAACAGCCTCCTCCTGCACATGCTCCCATGATGCTCTGCCCACCATGAGCCCAGAAACAACCAAGGCAGCCATGTTGGACTGAACCCTCTGAAACCATGAGCCAAAAAATAACTCCCACCCTTAAATTGTTCTCTTGGGTATTTTTGTCACAGTTATACAAAAGTCTGACTAACAGAGTACACCAATGGAATCATATGCCTATTTTATCAAGGTGCTTGAAATTCTCTTGCAAGATATCCTTGATGTTAGAGGGTAGAATATGGCCTGAGTGACAAAGAATGGATAGTTTGAACAAATGTTGATTAATCAATGCCAGCTGATAAGATGGTATATATAAATATGCCATTAAGTTCTCTCCTGTATAAAATTTTCTTGATTTGGGTGAAGACTGAGAAAATGGTAAAATGGTTATAAAAACTTCATATGATATAATCATGTTTCAGAACTATCTGAACAAATGGGTAAGAATGAATTAAAGGAGATTTAGAGAAAAATATAAATTATGCAAAAACAGCTATTATGAAGGACAAGGTGTGGGTTTCGAAGAGACCTGGATAATAGCATTTCAAAAGAAAAAACAGAGTAATAGAGTGATACAGTGGTAAACATGAAAAATATTGCAGAATGACGTTAGAGAAAGATAAACAGGACATAGCTTTATCCTCTTTACTCCCATTATTGTTACCCTGGTGGTAGTAGAGACTTAATCACATATTATCATGTGCTAGGAGAAGACATTTTGATAAACAAGAGATAGCCCGGATTGTTTTGTTACTGATCCACTGTGGAGTCTACTGGGATGTTCCTAAGGAACTGGCTGACCTGGAACATAAGTGAACTATGGAGTGGAAGAGCCAGGATCCTTAGAGAAAGAATGAAGAATGAAAGATGAATGAGAGAAAGAAAGGCAAGCATGAGGTACTGCCACAGAAGTAGATAAACTGTTCAATGAAATAGAGTATGAGGACCAAAAGCAGTCTCAGCTGAATATTTCATGTATAAGAGCCTTAGCACTGAAGACCAAAGGAGAAATCATGGACTGAAGTTATGCTAGTGCAATCATTTTTCATACAAGAATCATGAAATCACATCTCTACATCACACCATATAACATAAAATTCATTTCCAGGCAAATTGTCCACTTAAAGACAGATAAAATTTAACAAATTTTAGAACAAAATGTAGAGTGGAAAGGAGAGAACTTCTTCAGCAAAATTCAAAAATTTCTAACTGTATGATAGGGAAATTAGCCTTTTGCCTCAAATACAATTATTTATAGTGCTGTTATTGTTAGGTGCCATTGAGTTGGGTGCCACTCATAGCGAGCTCATGTACAATAGAATGAAACACTCCCCAATTCTGTGCACCTAACAACATATAATGAAAAATGATTTTAAAAATAGTAAGACATGTACTGATATGGAACACTTTCCAACATCTATTACTAAGTGAAAAAAACAAGTGAAGACAATGTGGGAAGAATTTCACCCAGGAGAGAACACATGTTTTCATACATAGAACAGTTCTGTGGGGCTTCAGAAGGTAACTGATAAGAATCCTCTATGTAGAGGAAGTGAGTGGCTTTGGGGCAGTGGTAAAAGGAATGCTTAATTTTCACTGAGTAATACCTGTTAACATTTTAAAATCATGTCCATATATGACCTTTACGAAAATAAACAAAAGTTAATGTTACAAAGGGGAGCAAGGAATGTAGGTTTGCACTCAGAGAGGTGTCCATATGCACTGTTAGGACCAAGAAACTTAAGAGTAATGTCCACAATATACAGGGTGTGATCAGAATATATAGTGAATGGTGCTGCCGAGTGCCATCCAATGGAGAGGCAGGATCTTCAACACAGGAAGCGGCAAGCAGTGTGGAAGCTCAGTAACAGATGTTTCAAGTTCCAACTTGTTCAGTGCAGTCAGTTTGGTGTAAGCAAGGATTGGGAGGAAGTGTGTTGTTAAGTGGCCCCAAATCATGGATCATGAACAGCGCTTCTGGTATAGCAATTTCTGTCAAATAAAGATATCACAGTGTGTCCTCATCCACCTTATTCACCAGATCTGGCACCATGTGTACTCTGGCTCTTCCCCAAAGTCAAAATGACCAAGAAAGGTAAACAGTTTGAATCAATTCAGGACATCAAGGCAGCCACAACAGGGCAACTATAGACACTTACAAAAAAGGACTTTGAGAACTGCTTCCAAAACTGGCAGGAACAGTGTGGTGAGTATGTTCAAAGCCAGGGGGAGGATTTTGAGGGGGATTAATGGCAAGATGTCTTTTACTGTAATAACATTTTAAATTTAAGCATTCACCATATATTTTGATCATACCTGGTAAGCCCATCTTTGTTAAAACACTAAATAAAACCAAAAAGTGTAGAATGAAAAAATTGTTGCTGTTGTTGTTGTTAGGTGCCGTGGAGTCAGTGTCCAACTTGTAGCGACCCTGCATACAACAGGGGAAACACAATTGTCAGTGGTTCTCTGCTATTCATAGAGTTTTCAATGGCTGATTGGTTTTGGGAAGTGGGTTGCTGGGTCCTTCTTTCAAGCCTACAGCCCCTGGTATTTCCAGGCAGTCTCCCATCCAAGTACTAACCAGGTCCAATCCTGCTTAGCTTCCAAGATCTGACAGGATTGGATGCCACAGTGGTACAGCTGCAGGCATGAAAATAATTACTAACCATAAATGGAAAAATTGATGTGATTAACTACATTATAACTAAAGCCTGGAGGAATATACCCCACAAACAAAGGTGGCAAGAAGAACTGTTCTGCCATGTACAAGGTGGCAGCCCCAAAACAAAGTGCCAGCATTCATGGGGGGATGCATGGCAGGCATCAAGAAGCGCACCCTTTGGGCGCTCAAACAGATCCAAGCTATGACAAGGAGATAGGAAGTCTACATGTGTGTGTCCATACCAGGCTCAACATAGCTGGCTGGGCCAAAGGAATAAAGATTTCCCCATATAAAAGCACATAATGATGAAATGGGCTGGGATTTAGCTCAGTTGGTACAGTGCCACTCTGCAGTCTCTGAGGTCCTAGGTTTGATTCCCAGCACTGAAAAAAATGGGAGAAGGATGTGACAATCCACTCTTGAGGCAATCCCAAAACAATCAGCCATTGAAAACTCTATAAGGGTCGCTATGAGTAAAGATGTCACATTGAAGACGAAGGTGCGCCTGACTCATGCCATGGTATTTTCAGTTGCATCATATGGTTGTGAAAGCTGGACATTGAACAAGGGAGACAGGAAAAGAATTGATGCTTTTGAATTATGGTGCTGGAGACATCTACTGAATATACCATGGACTGCCAAAAGAACCAACAGATCTTTCCTAGAAGAAGTGCAACCAGAGTGCTCCTTGGAAGCAAGGATGGCTAGACTGCATCTTACATATTTCAGACATGTAGTCAGGAGAGATCAATTCCTGGAGAAAGACATCATGTTTGGGAGAGTGGCAGGTCAGCAAAAAAAA
>VMDO01005701.1:58270-72965 GCA_007922755.1 Pedetes capensis | reverse complement strand
GCATGAACAATATTTTGCAAAATGGGAAGCATTAATGGTAAAGACAGGAAAAGATGTTCAACCTCATTGGAAATCAAGGCAATGATTTTTTCAAACCACAGTAAGATATACTTTAGGTGGATAAAATTCAAGAGTCTGACATTACCAAATGTTAGCAAGGTCGTGGAGCAATAAGAACTCTCCTTCATTGCCAGGGAGAGTGTCAAATGGCTCAACCACTTTGAAAAACAATTTGGAGTTACTCAGTAAAGAATACATTTACCTTCTGATTCACCAAGTCCATTCCAAGGGAAACTCTTATTCAACATGCACCAACACATAACTCATAGAAGCAAGAAAATTTATACCAACATTTTTTTCTAATAGGAAATCACTGGAAATATATTCCTCAAACATGACATAACCCAAAAATGTATGTGTGTGTGTATATATATATGTACAAATTGGTATATTTGCACAACAGAATATTATACAGCAGTGGTAAATGGACACATTCTAGCTTTACATACCAGACAGGTAAATCTTAGAAATACAAATATGAATGAAAAAGTAAGTTGCAGGAAAGCATACAGGGTATGCTACCATCATTATAATGGGCTGGGATTTAGCTCAGTTGGTAGAGCACCGCTCTGCAGTCTCTGAGGTCCTGAGTTTGATTCCCAGCACGGCAAAAAACAGGAGAAGGACTGGGCAACCCACTCCCAAGGCAATCCCGAAACAATCTGCCATTGAAAACCCTATGAGGGTCGCTATGAGTCAGACACGACTTGATGGCACCTAACAACAACAACAACCATCATTATAAAGTCCAGAGACAAGCCAAATTTTAGAATATGTATTATTTAGGGAGAAACACACATAAAACTAAGAAATGACAAAGCTAAATAAAACTAAAAAAATTAAAAATTCATAATACTAGCTATCTCAATAGAAGGAAGTAAGAGACAGGGTCAGGGAGGAACCCTGCATAGTCAACGTCTACATTATTGACAATATACTTCCTAAAATAAGTGTTCATTTCCCGGGAGATTTAATTCATCATTAAGCTTCATCGCCTATATATAAATTTATTCATAAGTAAAATAAATTGAGGAAAGAAAAGGAAGAGAGAGAAAGAGAGAAACAGAGAGAAAGAGAAACAGAGAGAGAGAGAGCGAGAGAAAGAGAGAGAGAGAGAGAGAGAGAGATCATGTGCAAGAGTGAGCTCACAACCACAAAAGGCAATTATTCTTAATCACCTCAAGGCTGACCATGTAGGCTTTGATAGACAATCCAAGGTGTAAGGGAATGTTTTGCTTTACCGGTATTTCAAGTGGGTCATCAGTCACGCTACAGCTTAAAGTTGAGTTTTTCCTGAAAGTGGGCTGATCTGTCCAGTTTTCCATTAACTCCATGTCAACAGGGCATGATTATAGAGGTCTACCTTCCAGTTAAAAGAGGGGAATCTTTCACCATATTTGGCATGATTTCAATCATATTTCAATGTCATATTTAGTTCTTGGAATCCTATTTTATGGTAAGTGTTTGAAAATCTAGAGAGCTTCCCATGAAAGTTAATGTAGATGCTGGGGTGTTGAAAATCCATTTCACACAAATGGCTAAGTGAACTTGAGTTTGAAATATTCAACTGAGAGAAGAGCTTAAGAGAAATGTGATAGCTGACTTCAAAAATTAAAAAGAAATGCTGTGAAGTTGTTTTTTTTTTTAATTAGCTTTCTTCTGCATATAGAGCGGCCACCCACTGCCAATGGATAGAAATGTACTAAGGCTGACTTAAGCTTTGAAAATTAAAATTTCGGCTCACAGCAGCTAGCTGGATGACAAAAGCGGATGGTGGGCTATTATAGTCCAAGAATTTGCTAGAGCTTTGAAAAAATGGTATCCTTTAAAAAACATTTATAATTTCCATTTTCCCTATTATGGGTAATATTTTATAATTCAGACCATAGGCTATTTGTGCATGTGTGCATGTGTGTGTATACATATATACATGTGTGTGTGTGTGTGTGTGTATGTTGTTGTTAGGTGCTGTGAGTCAGATCCAAATCATAACAACCCTCATAGGGTTTTCAATGGCTGAATGTTTTACGGGATTGCTTCAGGAGGGGATTGCCACATCCTTCTCCCCTTTTTGCAGTGCTAGGGATCAAACCCTGGCCCTCAGGAAGTGTGGAGCAACACTCTACCAACTGAGCTAAATCCCAGTTTGTGTGTGCGTGTGTGTGTGTGTGTCCTCTGTCTCTCTCTCTGTCTCTCTCTCTGTCTCTGTCTCTCTCTCTCTCTATATATATATATAACTTATATATATATATTGAAAAATTATAGCCTAATAATACTACCTAATATTTATCTTGAGTTCAGTTGTATCATTTATTAGATATTGATAAAGAGCAAAGGACTCTAGTCTTCTGTAATGCCCTAGCTCCATGGAAATTACTTAATCTAAGACTCAGTTTCTTCAGCTGTGAAATGGGTACAATAATAGTACCTATTTGTGATAGGGTAAATAAGGTTCCTCTAATATGTCCATGTCCTGATCTCCAGAACCTGTGGATATGTTATTTTAAATGGCAAAAGGGACTTTGCAAAAATATGATGAAGTCAAGGAGATTTTTTTGCAATGAGATTAGCCCAGACTACACGATGAGGCAGAAGAGTCACTAAATTCCTTATAAGAAGGATGCTTGAAGGTCAGAGGCTAAGGAAGTTATTTGATGGCAAAAGCAGATAATGATGACTTTTTTCAAAATAGAGGAAGAAGCCAAGGAAATGGGCAGCCACTTGCAAGCTGAAAAAGGCAAGGAAAAGGAGCTTCCAGAAGGAACCAGCTCTGCAGATGCCTCACTTTATTCTAGTGAGACTCATTTCTGACTTATGCCCTCCAGAACAGTGAGTAATGTATGTGTGCTGTGTTAAGCCACTAAGCTTGTAGTAGCTTGTGACAGGGACAATAGGAAACTGATATACCATCTCATAGAGAATCTTGTTGTTGTTGTTAGATGTCATCGAGTCAGGTCCAACTCACAGCAACCCTATGTACAACAGAACGAAATACTCCCTGACACTGTGCCACGCCCAGCACTGTGCTTCTGTGCTATTCATGGGGTTTTCAATGGCAAGTTGTTTCAGGAGTGGGCTGCCAGGTCCTTCTCCCTAGCCTGCAGCACCTTCTATTCACTGACGGTCTCCTATGCAGGTCTTATGAAGATGAAATAAGTGAGTACAAAGTGCTTGGCTTCTATAACTGTTATCATCCACCTAATTTATGTAAAGGAAGGCACAACCTCACAATTGAACTATTAGTGTGCTCTCAATTATTTTCCTCATAAGCCTTTTGATACCTCCGTGGACAGTCTGATAGGAGCCAGACGTTCACAGCCACATCACAGATGGTGAGAGTCCTGACTGCAATTCGACTACACTCCAACTCTCAGCTCTATCTAGAGGCTGCATTGTTGCAGCCCTCAAAGTCAATGCGTGCCTTCTCCCTTGGCTAGTTCAACGCATGCTCGAGTCCACCTCTGACCCTCTCTCATGGTTTAACCTGGAGCTACCGTCTGAATTCTCTGGTGCTGGCTGCTCCTAGGTTGTCTTTCCTATGGACACCAATTAATCAGGCAGTCATAGTTCCATGCTGTAAACAAAAAGGAAGAAAAGAGAAGTCATGGTTCTTCATTTAAATTTATGCTTAAAAAAAGGTAGTCAATGTTTTCCAAATTATGTTTTTGCAAAAAACTCCTCAGTTGGAGAGTCCATCTGGACCCCCTGGCTCCTTCTGTCTTGATTCAAGGCTTTCGCTCTCAAGAGCAGGGCTGGCTGGCCACCCTCACAAGCCTTCTGCCAGCTCTTGTCCTCCTAAGTGGCAGGACGTTTGACACACTTTCCTTGTTGCTAAAGGTGTAGATAACAGTTCGTGGGGATGAAACGTAACCAAAATAGAACTGCCACCAAAGTGCTGCTGAACACAAGCCTGCTTTCAGATGTCCCCTCTCTCCAGCTCCCCATGGGAAGGTAGACTGTGCAGAAATTTTGCCATCCATAAATTATTCTGTAAGTGCAAAACATTCCTATTTATTTTCGCTCAGCGTGGGCAGGGGCATAGCTATAGAGTCTGACAACACGCAGCTGCTGCACACAGGAACAGCTACTTCGCCGTGAGGAAATCTACACAAGGTGGTCGCAAAAGATGAAAGAAGAGATCATCGCCAGCTGGAAAAGACAGAAAGGACACGGGAGAGAGAACGTGTGCAAAGGCAGAGAAGCGGCCTCAAAGATGGGAGGAAGCGGCTGTGCTGGGCATGCCGTGGGGAAGGGGTAGATCATAGTGGACGAGGTGAAGGTCCCTGCGTCAGGTCCACGCCTGCCACGCTGGGCACCTGAAGCTGTAAAGAGACACCGTCAACAGGCATGCAGAATGTTCAGACTGGGATTTTTTTTTTACAAGGGAAAAAAGATGGTAGAGGGCTCCAGGATGCAGCGACAGTTTGGGTTGGGGATAGTAGTGGTGGTGCGAAGGTACTGAACAAACGGGTCCATGTGCACTGGTAACCAGCTGGGTGCTGGGGAGGGGCAAGGTCTGCCGCATCCTGGAGGTTGTGTCTCAGCTGCTCATGCGCATGTGGACAAGCAAAGGGCAAGGGCAGAGAGACAGAGTGTGGGACCTCGAGCATTGAATGATGGCAGGTGAAAGGAGCCCAAACACCAGGGAACAGAGCTGCTTCCACAAAGGGGTGCAAAGGAGCCAGGAAACACATAGGCAGAGGGATACGGAGGGAAATAACGAAGGATGATTACAGAAAAACTGAGTGGGGAAAGGTGGTGCTGAGGGGGATCGTCCTGGGTCAAGGGCAGCAATACCTCCAGTGGGACAAGGATGCTGATGCCACAGAGGTATAGCCCAACCCCCTGAGCAGCCCAGTAGAGGTGAACATTCTCCTCTCCCTACTGGACAATTTAGCTCTCTCTAGACTTGGAACACCTGCAGCCATAGCACTGTGGTGTCTAACCCCGTCAGATCTCAGAAGCTAAGCAGGGTCGGACCCAGTTAGTACTTGGATGGGAGACTACCAGGGAACACCAGATGCTGTAGGCTTGGGAGAAGGACCTGGCAGCCCACTCCCAAAAATCAATCTGTCATTGAAAACTCTATGAATAGCAGAGAAGCACTGACAATAGTCGAGACACCGACTCGATGGCACCTAACAACAACAACACACTTGGAACACCTTGTACAAGGTATGGACATGTTTGTTCTGTGGAGCTGGGAGGAAGGGGACAAAGCTTTCTCATATTCCCACAGGGCCAGTTCTAGCCACACCACTCAAACACTTAAAGCCCAATCTGTCCCCAAAGTACTGAAACAGCAACATAGGAAACAAGAAGTAACACGGCCCAGGCACAAAACAAAGCCCACAATAGGCACAAGTGTAGATGTGAGACCGGCCCCAGCTTCTGGTCCTTCCTAAATGTGAGAGAGAACAGATGACCAGGCTTTGGTGTAATTCATTCTCTTGCCCAGAAGTAGAAGCTAATTGTGGCTTGAGTGATTAGAGAAATCAAAGAACGACGTAAATGATCATACATACACTGTTCATCAAACGCACCTTAAGAGCAATGGTGGGGGGTAGCAGGGACTGGAGCAGAATGAAAAATTACCCTTATGTACTGAGAAAGGCATTAGAGGTACCCCAGGGTGCATCAGAAAGCCATAAAATTCTTGCTTGAAGCAAAAGAGGGGAAAGAAATCATTGGAGCAGCAGTCAGCATGTCTCTGAGGGCAGGTGTGGGGAATGGTGCTTTTCCCTGCAATAAGGAAGGTTGCTATGAGTCCAACCCAACTCGACGGCACCTAACAACAACAACAAGAAGCAGCAGCATTTGAGGGAGAGCAAAAGAGCACTTATCTAGGGGTAAAATAGATGGAACAGAAAGAATGATGGCCAGACGCTGGGGCACAGAGAAGAACCCCGGGTCTGGCAGGGAATACAAGAACTGTTAGGGACCATTCTGCCTTCTTTATCGCCCTAAGTAAAGAATGGCATGGTTTATAAATGCAGAGCCATAAACAGGGCGGGCTTTGATCCAGAATCTAAGAAAGAAAGAGTCAGAAATTCAAGTTAAGAGTTCTTTAAAACTTCTATCTATAGACACAGATACAGATAGAGACATAAATTTAGATGTAGATGACACCTACATATATCCCTACATATATATTTCTATTTCTTGAGTTTAAAAAAGCATATCTACTTGAGTGCATTGGAAGTGGTTGTAAGTTTCACTCTGAGGTGTAGCTATAAAAATAATGACAAGTCAAAGTATTAGAAGGCAACTTGCATTTCTGTCTCTCTGGCCCTCTGCTCGAGTGCTCATCCCAGGCAGTATTTCTATGCTTAGAGCATCCTTTACCCCCGGTTCAAGTGGCAGAGAAGATCATGTACATTGAACCACCAGGTCTAGCTTCTATGAACTGCCATGAGCACTTCTCATTTATAGGAAGGATTCTCCTCCCCTATGTGAAGTGTAGTAATAATGTGAAGCTCCTCACCCTGCCATCAAAGAACTAGTTAACCGATGCTAAAAATGGACGCACAGACAGAAACATTTCCAGTGTTCAGGTCTGTCTCGTGCAGTGAAATCCACTTGGGAAATGTATACCCTGAAGTCTCATCACAGAGGTTGGCTCAAAAAATTCTTTAGTCCCTACAGTGATCATGTGTGTATGAACCACGACCTTTTCTCCGTTAAGCATAAAAAGGTGTGGTGTGTCATTGTGATGTCTCTAGATTTAATTACAGACTCTGCTGCTAACACACCCCAAGCCAAGAAGAATAAACAGAAGAACAGGAGCATACTTTGGGACCCAAAGAACAAATTTCCTCAGCAGGAAGGGGATTCACTCCCTTCTGGTCTCCTACAAAACTCTGCCTCACTGATGACTGGGATCCTCCTCCACCTTCAATAGTTTTTATTTGTGTTCAGACCTCAGCTCTTCCACTATTTCATAAGCTCTTCCCAGGCAGGACTGCATCCTAACACTTCAGCTGACTAATGTCTTCTGTTTGGCAAGGGCTGGACACTTTCTTAAGAGGTCGTGGAGATGCATCATCTCATTTGGTCCTCACGAGCCTGGCCGATGGGTGGGACGGGCACATTCTACTGGTTTCACATGTGAGGAAACTGTGATTAAGACAGGTGATGTGGTGTGGATGTCACAGGCTGGCCAGCTTAACTCCAGGGTCAGGAGCAAAGCACAGCAACCTGGGCTCCCAGCCAGCCTCCTTCCCCTCACCGTGCTTTGCCAACTCTTTCCCACATGCCACCTGCCAAATACCCATTGTGAGAAAGATGTCTGCAGAGAAGAATAAAGGAGTGGAAACATAAGGCAGTTTTTTAGCTTTTATAGACAAGGAGATGGACATCAACTGGTCTTTGTGTTCCTCTAATAGACAAGTCCCAAGAACGCTGTTGCTAGATGTGGGATATCTCCAATCTTTTTATCTCCGCAAGAGAATCAGATAGCACTGCCATGGTCAGAGGGAGCAAAAAGAAGGTGTGTGTGTGTGTGTGTGTGTGTGTGTGTGTGTATGCATGCCCACGCACACTCCAGGTGCATTCTTTATTTAAAGAATAAAATGGTACCATGATGTCTGCAGGATCACTGACGCCAGAATAAGGAAGGGTACATCAGTCCAATGTTGCTGGAGAGGTCCTCAGACAGGACAGAAGCCTGAGCCTGCTGGGATCTTCTTTTTGTTCTGGCCCAGGAGGCAAGCATGGAGGAATGGGATGTTGGCCCAGAGACTGGCACTGGCTAGGACAGAAAGTGAGCAGGCAGGAGCTCCCATGAGCTAAAGGGATCACTTAGAAATCTGCCAAAGAGAGGGGAAGGCAGGGTCTGTGGTGAGGGTCCCCAGGACCCTGATGGCAATCCCTAGGCCAGCCAGGCTCTTGGGGGAAAAGCAAGAGAGAGTGAGGGAAGCTTGCGAGGACAAGGAAAGGCTAGAAATCCAGTCTGGGGCCACAGAGAGCAGTGCTGAACAAAGCCCTCAGAAGCCACACCACACACAGCCAAGTGTGCTGAGCGCAGGAACCTCAGCAGCAGCCAGGCCTGGCCCAGGGCTGTCCCCTGAGATGGCCTGGCCCCTCCCAGGCACCTTGGGATGAAGGAGATGTCATTGTCAAAGGCAGTTCTCCAGAGGAGTGTGCAGCTGTGAGGAGCTGGCAGCCGGCACTGGCTGCAGCTGGAGGACAGGTGTAGTAGCCCACGGGCAGGTTCTGGGCTGCTGCCTGCAGTTTCTCCCCTCCTGAGGATCTGCACTCCCATGGGTGACCTACCTCGGAGCTGGACGCCCTCTCATGGGGAACCAGGAGCACCCGAAGGAGACAACCCTCTGCCTGAGATCTTGCTGTATTACCTCTTACTCTATAAAACTACACCTGTAGGTTTCTGCACTCTTAACCATCAATGAAACTATCTTCACAGCCTCTGCGTTTGTTGGTGGTTTTCAGCCAATCACACTATCTCCTTGTGACAACACATGTGAGACTTCTTCACAAGTCTATTTCCTCCAACCACATTTCTATTTGTACATCTCAGTATCTCCCAAAGGCAACTCATCCAACTTTGCTATTAACTACATGTTGTCGTTGTTAGGTGCCATGGAATCGGGTCCAACTCATAGCAACCCTATGTATAACAGAATGAAACGCTCCCTGACACTGAGCCATGCCTGGCACTGTGTCAGTGCTTCTCTGCTATTCACAGGTTTTTTTTTAATGGTTGATAGTTTCAGGAATGGGCTGCCACATCCTTCTCCCATTTTTGCAGTCCTGGGCATCGAACCCAGGGCCTCAGAGGGCACAGAGTAGCACTGTACCAACTAAGCCAAACTCCAGCCTAAGTGCATGTTAGGAACTTCTATAATAAAACAAAAATCTATTGCTTTGTTAGCTTCCACTCTCCAAAGTCATGAACAAGAGCTATAATCCTGTGATATCTATCTTTTCTTCTACAAGTTAGTCACAGCTCAGATTATTCCACAATATAGGACGTGATTTAAAATCTGCTTTTCCATCTGGTCCTTAGTCAATGGGGAAATTCCAGTTTGTCCATGATCCCATTTAGGGAGGTGCCCCAAACCACCCAACCCTCCAGGAGTGATGTGACCCACATAGATCAAAGGAGGAATATTCTTCTTGCTCAGGACACAGTCCAATTAATGCAGTTTAAAATTAATTTCATGATTCAAATAATCTCTACTATAAGACTCATTATACCCTTGATTTACACTGACTTGTAAACAACTAATCTACATATTTTTGCATGTGCTATCTGTCTCACCCATCTTTAGTTTTCAGATTGACTTTTTATAAACTTAAATAACAGCCGTCCATATCCACAGATCAAAAAATAAAAATATCCAAAGAAAAACTGCATCTCTACTGAACATGCACAGAGCTTTTTCTTTGTTATTATTCCTTAAGCCACTCTGAGTAACGACTATTTACATAGCATTCACATAGTATTAAGTATTATAGTTAATCTGGCCATGATTTAAATATTAGGAGAAAAAATATTAAACAATGCATACAGGAGGATATAGGTAGGTTATATGCAAATGCTATATCATTTTATATAAGGGACTTGAGTGTATGCAGATTTTGGTATGCATGCGGGTCCTGGAACCAATCCCCTGAGAACATACTTTTACATCTAGCCAATTACAATTTAACGTTGGTCCCTCATTCTTACCTGAAATGATCATTTTGGTCCTAAATTCTGTCACTCAAAATATGTGCTATGCTTCCAGGTTTCGTGTTAATCATAGCTTTGATGCATATACTACCTATCCTTTTTAAAATTATCAATAAAAACAACACCTTGATAGGGCTAGGGGTGAGTCTTCAGACGCTAACATTGGAGACCACCCTCCCAGGATCCATCACAGCAATCCACAGTCTAATTCTTCTCCAAGAGCCATCCAAATTCATTCCTTCAGGTATGCACTCTCATATACTAAGTTTTGAGGAATACAAAATAATTAATTTATAAGATGTTTGTAGTTGCGTTCGTTTGTTAGAATATAAAACAATATGAAACCATAGTAGTAGTTCTATGAATAAAAATAATCCAAGGAGACAAAGGCCAAACATAAAATATGATTTCAGAATAAAAAAAGTGCTTTTACTGGTGGAAGAGGATGGTAAGTCTAAGGGGGCAAGGGGGTCATAACGGATCCCTGCATGGGGACACACAAAATGCAAATTGTCTAAGGAAAATGGTGATCACGGATAAAAGAATATGAGCAACTAAGTGACTATATTGCTTATTTACCGCTTCACAACCAATTCCTGCAAATCAAATTTAGCAGCGGAAAGCAACCACATTTGGATCTCACAGTTTCCGCTGGCAGAAGCCCGGGCTCAGGCTGGCTGAGCCCCTTGCTCAGGATCTCACCAGGCTGAAATCAAGGTGTTTGCTGGGGCTGGCAGCTCATCTGAGGCTTGGGGTCCCCTTCCAAGCTCACAAGTGGTTGGCAGAATTCAGAGCTGTCTTTAATTATGGGATGGAGCACCCCACTTTCTTGCTGGCTGCCAGCTGGGGGCCGCCTTCGTTCCTGAAGGCCACCTGTCATTTGCTGCCGGGGGCCCTCTCCACAAAATGGGAACTGCCTCTCTCAGGCCATCAGGGGTAACTCTCAATTCTGCTGAGACGGAGTCTCACATGGTGTAAAGCAGTCAAGGAAGAGCCCACGCCATTGGATTCCCAGGTCCCACTCACAGAAGAGGTCATAGAATGTGTTCACGCCAGGGGCTGGGGACCTCTGGGGGCACCCGCCACAGTGACTTAACAAGGCTGAGACACGGTGGAGATCAGAGGAAGGAGGGATCTGGAGAAACCCTTTGTACCCTGCCACAGAGTGTGAACTTCAGCCTGGAAGCAACGGCCACACATTAGCGGGTGCCTCTTCCCTAGGACAGGTTCAGGAAATATCATAGTAGTAGTGGTTAAGAAAGTATTCTAGGAAGCATGGCACTTTGACAGGGTACCCCTGAACAAACTGAGACAATAAACGTGTGGCACAGAATAATCCACACAGACACTTGGTTCACATGTGTATAATTTATCATCTCACATGCCCAGGTGACAACGGTGAGAAAGCAAAGCTACATCTTGGTCCTGTTGCCATCGTCATGAAGTGAGCCCTTCCCATACCAGTAACAGAGGAAGCAGAAGTATGTTGCTTTATCAGAGAACCTTCCCAAGACAGAAACATCTCACCTAACACCAGTCTCCCAAACCCCTGCCAAGAAAAGAGGGGCTGAGTCCCCCTCCTATAAGTTGCTGGATCCCTTTATCACTGACT
The DNA here is from genome assembly GCA_007922755.1 of Pedetes capensis. Classification (NCBI taxonomy): domain Eukaryota; kingdom Metazoa; phylum Chordata; class Mammalia; order Rodentia; family Pedetidae; genus Pedetes; species Pedetes capensis. Next base: position 61,599 of record VMDO01005701.1, on the reverse strand, counting down.
TCAGAAAACAAACACCTGCAGATACAGGAGGAGCCACCGAAGTGGGCTCAGCATGTGAGGAATTGTTTTTCCACAATGAGGATTTGGGACATACTGACTATAACATTGTGGGTTATTTTATTTCCTTTAAATACTAAAGGTTATCCTTTGCTCTGGGAGATTGGTTCTTCTAAAGGCTGAACAGCCCTCCAAACCTTACAAATAAAAATGTTTTTGAGTTTTCCATTCACCACTATGTCTATACAATACAACCTCAACAGCCACCCCCAATATTTATTCTTAAATACAACAATGTTCATATCTATAAGCCACTTTTGTATATGCCAGGCTCTCATCTCAGAGTTCACATCCTCATAGCTAGATGAGAAACCTGTGGCACAGGTAATTTAGGGATTTCTTGGAAGGCACACAGGTTGTTAGTTGGGGGTGCTGGGATGTTAATCCAGGTAGACTGGTCACAGAAAGTCCAAAGTCTTGGGAAGAAAATAGGTGTCAACTGCTCTCTTAAGAATGACCTTTGAAACACTTGATAAACTATGACTGACTAGTGGCAAAGTCAAAGGTATATCAAAATTAAGGTCTAATCACTATGAGATTCTGTTATAGAAGTGAAGGGGCACAAAAACAGCAGGATAAATAAATACCAGTGGTAGTTCTTAAAAATAAATAAACCTCAGAATCACACAATAAACCAGGACAAAGAAAGAAGCACAGGTATAAAAAACTTAGAACATATATATGAATATTGTTTTTAACTCCATGCTTGTTATTTTAAAACAGTATCAAAATGTCAATCTTTAAACATAACATGTTGTTGTTGTTGTTGTTGTTGTTGTTGTTAGGTGCTGTCAAGTCAGTATCCGACTAATAGCGACCCTCTGTACAACAGGAGAAACACTATTGTCAGTGCTTCTCTGCTATTCATAGGGTTTTCAATGGCAGATTGATTTTTGGGAGGGGGTTGCCAGGTCCTTCTCCCAAGCCTACAGCTTCTGGTGTTCCCAGGTGGTCTCCCATCCAGGTACTAACCAGGCCTGACCCTGCTTAGCTTCCGAGATCTGACGGGATCGGATGCCACAGGGCTCTGGCTGCAGGCAAACATAACATGAATTACCAAAATTGAGGTAAGAAAAAATGGAAACACTGAATAGACCAACTGATTAGATAAAACAATCAAGCAACAATAAACACACAGCAAAATCTTAAAAGTTATAGAGCATTATCTGGTTCAAAAGTGTTCCTAGTACAAAGAATTTTAGAGGAAATTCCTTTTGAATTGTCAAGGAAACATAACTTCTATAGATCTAGAGTACAATAAAAGATAAAAACATTCTAATCATTATATGAAGTTAACATCATTTTGACATTCAAAATTCATATTAAAGACCATTATGAAACTTGACACAATAATCTGAAATATTTTTTTCCTTTACAGTGCTAGGGGTCGAGTCCCGTGCCTTGCACGTGCTCAGCAAGTATTATACCACTGAGCCCCATTCCAGCCCCTGAAGCAAATATTGAATACAGCAGTCACTTCAGGAAATAGCCCATCATCACTTCAGGAGATAGGCCATCATCACCAGGTAGGCTTGCTCTCTAAGCACAAAAAGATGATTAAATACTGGGAAATTTGTGATTCTACTACATCAGTTTTAATAGATCAAAGGCAAAATTTACACAATAATTTAAAAGATAATATGGCATTCACATCAAGTCTGGTGTTAAATGGACTGTAAACCATTCTCCTGAAATGGTCACAGTATCCTCACAAGGTACTGATATGATTATTCTCATATTACACAATAGAAACCTTAAGCTGGGCCAGGTGTGGGGGCACACACCTATAATCCCAGTGACATGGGAGGCAGAGGCAGGAGGATCGAAAATTCAAGACCAGAGGCAGTCTGCATAATTTAGCGAGACCCTATCTCAAAAAGTAAAAAAAAAAAAATGGACTGGAGTGCAGCTCAGTGGTACAGAAATTGCAAAGCATGCAAGCACACGGCCCTGGGTTCAACCCCCAGTACCACAAAAACAAAAAACCAAAACAAACAAAAAAACAAAAAAACAAAAAAAAACCCTTAGACTGGAGGAGAACAAAGAATTTGTTGAATGTTACACAATTCTAGGAGGAAGAAATGTAATTTGAGCCCAAGTCTGCAGGGCCAGAAAATATATTTGGCTTCCACCACACTTTCTCCTCATAGATGGTAATTTACTAAAATAATTAAAAAGCATTTTATAACATCTCAAAACTCACTTTCATTTAATAAAAATTTCAGCATATTAGGAATGCAATAGAATTTCTTCATCACTGTTAGAAAAAAAACTATCATAAAATAAATACCTGTTAAAATCAGAAACAAGAATAGAACGTCAGTATCTTTAACCTTGCTATGGAAATTCTGACTCATGCTATAAGACATGACTCCTGAAGAACAGGTATGTTCTTTGGAAAGGTAGTAGAATCAGGAATTGGTTACAATGTGATTATTTGCTATTAAAACTCAGGAGAAGTTTAGTGAAAAAATTATTAGCATTAATAAATAGAGTGAAAAAATACAATATTAAAATCAGTAGCTTTGATATAGCAGTAAGCACCAATTAGAAAAACTCAAGAAAAAGAGCCCAAGTGTAAGTAAATGGAAAGCATCTAATACCTAAGCATAACCTTTACAAGAAAGCCTGGACCTGTACAAAGAAACAATGTTTTTTATCACATTTTCATGGGACATGAAAAATCAGAGATACTGTGAAATGATAGAAAATTGTGGAGACACAAACACTTCTAAATAATTCATAGTTGGTGCACAATTCCATTAAAAATACATCAGGATTTTTAAATTTGAAAATTAATTCCACCATTGACTTTGAGGAATTCTCAGGTGGTCATTGCCACAGAATAATGAAAGGGTCAGGAGCCACCATATCAGAAATGAAAGGCCACGATGCAAATTACAGAGGATCATACGAACTATAATACAACAACAACAACAATAACCACAGGCAGTTAAAGAAAGAGAGTGGCCAGTGCAGATATGAAAACACAAACCAACTTAATAAAGGTGGACTTAAACACAGATCAGTAAAGAAAAGAAGGATGAGTTTTTCTAAAGTCATATGCTATTTCAAAATAATGATGGGTGCCATCACAATGGATATTAATTTTGAAAACAAAAACAAAATTATAAAGGCTCATGAAAATATAGGATGTTACTTATTAGACACTGTGTCACATTTCTTTTTATCAGGTACAGTATGATTTTTTAAAATTGCATACAGCATAGTAAGATTCATCGTGTCATTTTCTTTCTTTTTTTTTTTTTTTT